>LPNX010006685.1:78923-258724 GCA_001517045.1 Pseudotsuga menziesii
AAAACACTAAGTACAACTTAGGTGGTAACAAGGTTCAGCCATCTAAAATTAAAATACTTACATCAATTACAGAAAAATTCTATGGTTGAATGCCTCCCGATCATCAAGGAAACCACTGGAATTTGCAAGGGTTGTGCTGTTGGAAAGCACCATGAGAACAAGTTCGATTGGGGGAAGGAAACGTGAGCATCATGCATCTTGGGACTGATACATTCTGGTATCAGTGGTCCCATGCCTATCACATCCATGAATGGATCAAGGTATGTTCTGACTTTTATTGATGATTTTTCCAGGTACACATGGGTCTTCTTTATCAAAAAGAAGTATGAAGTTTGTTAAAAATTCATTGATTTAAAGGCCTTGATTGAGAATGCATCTAGCCAAAACATCAAGATATTGAGAATTGATAATGGTGGGGACTATGTCAGTAATGAGTTTCTGCACATATCCTCCCAAAGTGGTATTCAGGTCCAGCATTCAATTCCCTACACTCCCCAGCACAACAATGTAGCAGAGAGGAAGAATTTGTCTCTCAAGGAGATGACCACCTGTATGTTGGAATCAAAGAAGTTGTCTGCAAATTTTTGGGCTGAAGCCATGCATGCTGCAACATATATTTAGAATAGAGTTCCACACTCATCCAAGATAGGGCAGACCCCTTTCAAAGTATGTTGGGGCGCATAATCCATGTTTGGGTAACTCCGCGGTTAATTAGAAAATTTGTAAGCGGAGCTATGGGCCAAGACAGTCTTAGGGGTGTCAGGGTAAGTCAAAACCCTCTTTTTGTAATAAACCCGTGGTTTAAATCCAGGTTTTAGGGTTTTTGGGTGCCCATGGTTTAATACCATGGTTTTGTAAAACTGCGCAGTATAAATAAGCGCTTGTGTAAAAAGGATAGGTTAGGCTTTTTGATGTAAAGAAAGATAAGGCGAAGTAAGGTTGGTTTTTGTAAGGAAAGGATAAGTCCCAGCTGTGTGCGTGGACGACCTCTGCAGCTGTGTGCGCAGAGGGTTTTTGTAAGAAAGGAAAGAAAGACCTGCAGCTGTGTGCACAGGAGCCTGCTGCTATGTGCGCGGCTGATAAAGGACTGAAGAGATCTGCAGCTGAGTGCGTAGATCAACTGTGGTTTTGAGGAAAGAGGAATAAAACGCAGTTTGTGGACGTAGCCCCTACACTGGGGGTGAACCACGTTATATTTGGTGTCGTGGTTTTATTGTGTTGATTCTGTTTCTGTTATTTTCATGCATTAAACTGAATACATCTGATAACATAAGATCACTGCTAGTAATAAGCGTCGCTGTGAATTCCCCGTAGTGGGTTATGCAAGTTTAGTTTGTTTATTGTGCTGTGAGGTTATATGTGAATGAATGATAAATGTGCAAGTGTTGATTAATAATTGTGTTTAAAGGCTAAGGTACAGTAATACCCTTCTCTGCATGCAGAAACCTGATTCTGCGGCACCCCATTGCTGTTTCGGGTGAGACTGCAACCTGCGCGCAGGTTGTTGCCGAAAGGGCCAACACGGTGGGTCTTTTGTTGGTGCGACGCATAAGGATGGCGGCGCCTCTGGCAGAAGTGCTTTTGGTGGTCGCGGCCGTGGTGGGATGACCGGCAGAGGTAGAGGCCAGGTTGTGTGTTACAATTGTAATCAAGCGGGTCACTTGGCTCGCGACTGTCGGAACCCCACTACGACATGTCGGTACTGCCGCGCAGTGGATCATGTGATTGAACAGTGCCCCCAGCTCCTTGCAAAGATACAAGAAAACAACCGTGGTCCTACTCCAAGTATTCAGTTGATTTCCGTGGAGCAAAGACCTGCCCCAGCCCTCAATGTGGTCACCCGGAGTGGAGCTACGACACATATTCAAGACTCGCCAAAGCAATCTATTACGATGTGCGCACAACAGGCCTCCAAAATAGTCCCAGCCCTTGGCCCTGCGAAGGATAACACATCATTCCAGGAGGCCCGGTGCGATACTGTTGATGGCGCTGTCGAAATATCTGCGCGGCAACACCAGCAGGCTTCGCAGCTACAGGGGGCCTCGACAGATAAAGTAAGTACACTATCCTCTTTCTTGCAGAGCTGTATGAAACTCTTGCGCAATCAGAACGCTCTAAACGAGCTGCAAAAATTTCTTGCTGTCACAGACCCTTAGAGAGGAATTGATCAGGAGAAAACTGTTAGTCGTGTCCGACGAACGGGAAGGGAAATGAGGTTGAATGTCCAGATAGGAGAATATGATATGACTGATGTCATCCTGGATCTTGGATCAGACGTCAATGTCCTCCCTAAGCAGACCTGGGGACAAATGGGAAAGCCTTCCCTGGTTTGGTCACCTATACAGCTGCGACTAGCTAACCAGCAACGGATTGTACCACTAGGGAGACTTCTTAGTGTCCCAATCGACATCGATGGGGTCAGTACTCTAGCAGACTTTGAATTTATTGATATTATTGATGACAGCAACCCTTATCCAGCTCTATTGGGAATCGAGTGGGCCATGGCCAATGCTGCAATCATCAACCTTAAAAGGCGACAGATGACCTTCGAAGGAAATGGCCTGCGCGTTATTATACCCCTCGACCCATCCCAAGGAGAAAGATATACAGAACCAATCAGAGACGAAGGGGAGCAGGATACTCTAGACCACATCTATAACATCACAGCCACGGATGCATATTATGTCGAACCTAATGATGATGGTGTAATGGATTGGCAATGTGATAGCTCCTGCGTGTCTGATTCAGATGATGGTCTGGAGAACTGGCAACAACGACTGTACGAGCTACATGGCCATAGGTGCGCGCAGATCACTCAGTCTCTTCGATGCATTAGCGCACAGCCTCGAGAAGTGCCTGCACAGGTTGGGATGATAGACGCTAGAAAAATTATTCTGCCGATACCAGAACAAGTACCTCAGTCACAAAACATCCAACATCTGGAAGTAGCAATAGACGCTACCGCAGCATGGGGGGCCGACCCTACAGAACTTCAGCTCCATCGAGGAACCTACCAGAAAGTCGTGCGCCCCACATTTATAAGGAAAGCTCAAGCAGTGCGAAGTAAGTTCAAGGGGCAGAGCCAAGACGCTCGCACCTCAAATTTAATAGTCCTATCGCAGATATTACCAGTTCGGGTCGAAGGGCACCATTGGGCTGAAGTTGCTCATTACTTCGAGGCTGTGACCATGTTTCTGCCACAGCCCAAAAATGTAGCGAGGCCCAAAATCCGACCGTTGGGAGGCAGCCAGTTTGGCGGCGGCGGGAATTTAATTGCTTTAAATGACTGTACTACGACCGGTACCGGTAATCGCGCCCCACATGGACAATATTTCCACCAGATTTGGTGCTTTCAATGCACTGTCCTTCCTGAGTTTATCGATGGCGTGTATAAGAAGATGCCTAAGTTAGGAAAAATCGCATCCTGCATTTCTTCAGGCTTTTTGAATGAACCCATGACCACCGAAAGCGAGATTGACGCCTTGGTCAGAGAATTCAAGCAAGAGGGTCTGATCACCTGCTCTACTCGGCCGCCTGCCATAGCTTCCTGTGAAGCCACTCCCCCAGCGCCACCACGGCCGATGCAGACACGGTCTGCTAGGAGAAAATCTAGAACTGAAATTCGCACCAAGCGCAACCAAGACCGGCCGCAGCAAACAGGACAAACACCAGTGGCTCATCCTATGGAGCCCTCTGGCTCCGCACAGGCCCCAGCTGGGGGACGGGAGAACATTCCGCCACCACGGCCAGCATATCTACCACCAGTTCACCCAGGCACCGCGTTACCCCGTCGGACAAAGCAATTTACATTAGCCACACCTTCCTTACCATCAGGCGTACAACTGATTGGCAGTATGACAGGGAAGATTGATCGGCTTAAGTACAGAGATCATGATACCAATGACCATGGCAAGTTCCCACAGTTTGACCCAGCTGAATATCTGCACCGTGTCAAGTACCCCGATCATAAGGTCACACTACTGGAAGTGCAAACATGGGCTGCGGGTCTAGACAAAGCTGGCCTACTTAAGCTATTTCACATTCCCCATTTTGAACGCGGCATACATGTGACTGTAGTGGCCAAACAGTTACTAGCCCTGGTGCATGACGGCTACTTATGGATAGGGGACCAGCAAATTCCTATTGACGCCACCCTCATCCATAGGATCACAGGTTTACCCATGGCAGGACCAGATCTGGGAACCGAGTTTCCGTCCAAACATGACGACACAAAGCTCGCACAAACCATGAAGGAGCGGTTTGGCCTGATGAAGGGGAAACGGGGTTATCATACTTTCGCGATTCGGGAGCAGCCCATTCAGTTTGCAGCTGAACTCTTAGCCTGCAAACTCATAAGGAAATGCAGGCCAACCGAAGTACCTGCCCCAGTTATCAGGATTGCTATGAACTGCGCTGAGGGGTATACTTATAATTGGGCCGGCTATCTTGCCAAGGAGTTTTTGGAGGATGCCCGCGATGCGCAAGAAAAAGGTAGACCTTTTCATTATTCTTGGCTTATAATCCTTATTGCATTAGTTGGGTGGAAGGAACCCACTGAAGCCTAGTTTGTCGAAATAAACCCCGGCACACCAGGGGCAGCAAGGTATGCCTCCCTTTGGGTATCCTCAGATAAGGAAACTCAACAGATGACGAACACTGTGTTCGTCTTCTATGCTATGAGCCTTCACTATGAGATAGTGCAAACACCTCGACTTACCAACGAAGTGTTCTCTCAATACGAGGGTGTCGCGCACTTTAGTGCCGACATGCATCATGTTTTCATTCAAGCTCGTGCAGATCCTCAACGACAATGTTTCAAACTACCATATGTAGTCACGGAATCAGATATCCGGCGAATCGTTCAGTTATGACCGGCCGAATGGATGAAAGATTTAGGGAAAAAACCTCTATTCCGGTTCCTCTAGCTACCAATATTGGCGCAGGTACGAGTCAGGCGTAGAAACAAAGCCCATTGGAAGATAGCGAAGATCCAAGTGATTCGCAGATGAATGACAACGGCCAAGGTGGAGATAGTGAATAGGATGAGCAGGATGAACAGGATGAGGAGTCGGTCAAGACCATAACAGATCCTACCCCACCAATAAAGCGCAAGTCACTAGAAGTAGCCGAGGTAACCAAGCCACAGTCCCGCAAAAAGGTAAAAGCATCAAAGGATAAAGATATCGAGGACGAAGCCGCTGTCACAGTGGATGCACTGGAGCATGCTCTCAAACAGTCTACGACAGCGCTTACTAAAAAATGGTCCGAATTCGCGGAACTACATCTTGCTGGCCTCGCAGGTATCGCAAACAGGGTATCGGAGTTAAAAGAGCTAACCAAAAAATCAGCACCCAGTACTGTGACAAGCAACACTATGGCACCCCCGCAGCAGGATATTAGGCAATGGCCACTCAGGGATCCCCAGGGACAGGTATCAAGTGCAATTCTGATGCAACCTGACATCGATTCTCGACCCCAGACAAATATAACCGCAGAGCTTGATTATACAAAGATGCCTATGTCAGAGTTGCACCTCCGTCAACTTGCGATTACAAAAGAAATCCATACCAGAACCCAAGTATCACAAACCCAACTGGAAGACTCCATCAAGCAAAACAAAATTTTCACCGCACGCTTAGAAGAGATTGCACAACAGAAGAAAGAGGCTGAACAGACAACAACTACGCTAATGCAAGCATTGGATGAGGCATGTCGGAGTCTTTCTGACTACGACATACAGGAAACAGAGGAACCCAAGCAGAAGATTGCTAAGATGAGAGATTATGCCCAGCAGTCCCGCGGTGAGCTGGAAAGGATGAAGATAGAACATCAGCAACAGATTGCAGAACTTCAACTGCGCATTCCCCCTGAGACCCCACCAGAGGTCCGAGAACAGCGCCAGCAGGATATCAAGGCTTCAGCAACAAAAATATCAGACAACGTGGCTAGTGTTGCAAAACTAATGGAAGACAGCATAGGGGAAAACCTGTAGGACCATCCAGATGTAGGGAAAATTCAGGAAACTATCAAGTTGTGCCAGGATGAGTTAGATGCAGTCCGAATAGAAATCAAGACACTGCCACCTATGCAGAAGATGGCTAAAGTAAAGCGCAGCAAGGAACTTCAACAGGAAATCGAGTCTTCCAGGACGAAGGTGACGATGCTAGAAAATGCGTTACAGCCCCTGGTTGATGAAGCATTAGAATTGACCAATACTGCGGAGAGCTAGCTCAAAATTTTGAAGACCTATGACACTTTTGCGCAGGAAAAAGCTGACACAGACTCTTCTTCAGTATTACAGGAACTGGTGGAAAAGGAGAAAGCCGCTGATGAGATACTGCATAGTCTCACCAGTCGCTTCCAGGCCCTCGGGCAGAAAATTCACCCACCAGAGTCTTCGCAGAGTGTCTCGGGACGGGCCACTAGTGAGTCTTAAGGGCCTGTTGGGGCGCATAATCCATGTTTGGGTAACTCCGCGGTTAATTAGAAAATTTGTAAGCGGAGTTATGGGCCAAGACAGTCTTAGGGGTGTCAGGGTAAGTCAAAACCCTCTTTTTGTAATAAACCCGTGGTTTAAATCCAGGGTTTAGGGTTTTTGGGTGCCCATGGTTTAAGACCATGGTTTTGTAAAACTGCGCAGTATAAATAAGCGCTTGTGTGAAAAGGATAGGTTAGGATTTTTGATGTAAAGAAATATAAGGCGAAGTAAGGTTGGTTTTTGTAAGGAAAGGATAAGTCCCAGCTGTGTGCGTGGACGACCTCTGCAGCTGTGTGCGCAGAGGGTTTTTGTAAGAAAGGAAAGAAAGACCTGCAGCTGTGTGCGCAGGAGCCTGCTGCTGTGTGCACGGCTGATAAAGGACTGAAGAGATCTGCAGCTGAGTGCGCAGATAAACTGTGGTTTTGAGGAAAGAGTAACAAAACGCAGTTTGTGGACGTAGCCCCTACACTGGGGGTGAACCACGTTATATTTGGTGTCGTGGTTTTATTGTGTTGATTCTGTTTCTGTTATTTTCATGCATTAAACTGAATACATCTGATAACATAAGATCACTGCTAGTAATAAGCGTCGCTGTGAATTCCCCGTAGTGGGTTATGCAAGTTTAGTTTGTTTATTGTGCTGCGAGGTTATATGCGAATGAATGATAAATGTGCAAGTGTTGATTAATAATTGTGTTTAAAGGCTAAGGTACAGTAATACCCTTCTCTGCATGCAGAAACCTGATTCTGCGGCACCCCATTGCTGTTTCGGGTGAGACTGCAACCTGCGCGCAGGTTGTTGCCGAAAGGGCCAACACGGTGGGTCTTTTGTTGGTGCGACGCATAAGGATTAACTCGGGTCTGCCCTATTGCCCAACAAAGTATACTTCGGACACAAGCCAGATGTGTCCAATCTGCACGTGTTTGGGTCCACTGCATGGGCCCGAATTCCACTTGATAAAAGGAGGGATTTGCAACCGCAAAGCATAGAATGTTTGTTTATTGGGTATCCTAATGAATAAAAAGGTTTCAAGCTGTTGGATATCAAAACAAAACAGATCATCATTGAAAGGAGTGTCAAGTTCGATGAGCCTCTTCAGGAGATGGAACTAGTGAAGGAGAAAACTGTTGAATTTCCTTCCTATTCTACTGAATATTTGGATAATGAAATTGGGGGTGATGACCTTGATTTGGATCCTTTGATTTCTGATATCAGTGTACAACAAAAATCAAATGCTGAATCAAAACCTAAAGTACAAAATCATTTCCCAACATGGGCCCAACAAACACTGTCCTTCGTAGGAGATAACATTGGAAATCTGAATGATCCAAGGAGAACCCGATCTAATTTCCAAAGAGCCGGTATTGCACTCTCTTGTCCTAATTATTCATTTTTTGAATCTTGTTATTTGATGATAAGCTCAGACCCAAAGTCCTACTACCATTCTCAAAAGAATTCGAGATGGAAAGTTGCCATGGATGAAGAGATGAATTCTTTTCAAAAAAACATTACTTGGGAGCTAGTTTCTCTTCCTCCGTGAAGGAAATTAGTTCAATGCAAGTGGGTGTTTCAGAATAAGGTTGTTGTATATGGAAGCACCTACAAATATAAGGCAAGGCCGGTGGAAAAAATTTTCTCCTAGGTCCAAGGTGTGGACTACCATCAGACTTTTGCACCGGTTGCAAAAATGAACTCCATCCGCCTATTTTTTGCAATTTCAGCATCTAAGCACTGGCAAGTGCATCAAATGGATGTTAAGTCAGCCTTTCTGCATGGATAAATTCATGAGGAGATATACATGAAGCAGCCTAAGGTCTAAATTTCTGATCCATCTTTGGTTTGCAAGCTAAAGAAGTCACTATATAGGTTAAAATAGGCCCCAAGAGAGTGGTATTCCAAGATGGATGCCTTCCTTCTCTCACAAAAATTCCAAAGGTGTAGATCAGATCCAAATGTGTATATATAGTAGAGTGATGGTAATTAGATTATTATTGTTTTATATGTTGATGACTTACTGATCACAGGTAGCCAATTTGCTTCTATTTCAGTCATCAAAACTGTTCTCCACAATGCATTTGAAATGAGCAATTTGGGGCTCTTAAAACAATTTTTGGGGCTCAAAATTGAGCAAAATTATGATGGGATATTGGTCACTTAGTGCAAATAAATATGATATGTATTAGTCAAGTTTAACATGGCTGAATGTAGGCCTGCACCATTCCTTTTCCTTTCAGGGATCAACCTTGAAGAAGGAAAAAACACACCTCCCATGGACTACACTATTTATCGACAGTTGATTGGTAGCTTGTTGTACTTGAATCATTCTAGGCATAATATATGTTATGACATGAATGATGTATAAATATAGATATAGCATCCCCATGATATTCATTGGAAGGAATCCAAGAGGATCCTCCAGTACATTCAAGGAACCAGAACCTACGGCATTCACTATGCTGCAAACTTCGAGCTAGAGCTGGTTGGATACACAGATTTTGATTGGGAGGCTGATTCTATTGCTTTAAAATCTAATTCTAGATATTTCTTCATGTTTGTTGGTGGCCACATTTTTTGGTCTAGAAAAAATTAGGCCGCCATAACATTGTTTTCAGCAGAGGCCGATTATCGAGGAGCGGTGAATGCTTGCATCCAAGCTGTTTGATTGCAAGACATTCTTTCAGATTTTTATCTTGGTACTAGTTTGTCCATTGTCCTCTTTTTTGACAATCAAATATCTATTAATATATCCACATATCCAGTTACCAGGAAGAGGACCAAGCATGTAGAGATACACATGCACTATATCATGGAGCTAGTGCATGACATGACCATCATTCTGCAATACTGCCCGACTGATGAGTATATTGTAGACATCTTCACCAATATCTTTTCAGAAAAGAAGTTCACTTACCTCCGTTCACTATTGTGGGTGAGTTCATCAGGGTGATCCAATTACTTTTAGTGTTTACCTTGAGGGGGGGTTTTCCACTGGGTTTTCCCTCTTTTCCCTCACTTAGTTTGTTTTGAGCATTATTTGAGTTTTAGTATTGTACAGGGTGACCTATGGCCTTTTTTTGGGGGGGGCTAGCATTCTTATGCACTTTGTGTTTTCTACTCCTCCTGAGTATAGCTTAAGGTGGGGTGTTGGAGACATTTACCACCATACACACTCATTTTGGACAATTTGGCCTAGTCAAACCACTATCCTAAGTTTTATTGAATTAATTAACATCAATGGAGCACTGTATGATATTATCTTGAGCACACCCACACCTACCTTAAGTCAAGGAGGCTAACTAAGTCTTCTCCTTCATTCGGGGAGGCTAACTGGAGCACTTCGGGGGTGATCTGAGTGCCATAAATGCACTTTATTGCTAACAGATTGTTAAAATTAGTTAAACAGAGCAGTGAAGGCACATCCCTTCATTGAATTGGTTATTTAATGAACTGGAGTGAACAGAGGTGCCTCCAACCACTTCTAATGGTCAGTTACACTTCAGTTAACCTCATAGGGGTTCATTGGAGCCATTGATGCACTACCACTTGTTTGTTGGCTTGCAGTGACATGTGTTTGAGCCACTTTTAGTTAGACTCAGTCATTTATTTCACTTTGAATTCAGTTAGAGCTTATTTGAGTCAAGTAGGGTTTTAATAAGTGGTTAACTTGAGTGTTCACTGTGGCTTTCATTCAGTTAAGCTAGACTCACTCATTCAATTCAAAGAACCTCATTGGGAATTCAAATTGTATTGGAATTCATGCATCTGGCATGGTTATTGTATTATATCACCATTCTTTTATTTGATTATACAGAGCCGCTACTTCCATTGCAGCACCATTTTGCCAATTTTATACATATCTGTCTGTATTTTTTGCGAGACTGTGTTTTCAATTCCTAGACCATTGTGACAAATTAATACTTCTAATCCCAAGGGGACAAAAAAATATTGTAGATACTTTAGCCACCAATTCTAGTACTTTTAATATTATGATTCATCTAAATAGAAAATATGAGATTATGGTTAAACATAGACCCTTTATACTGAATAATGTAAAACACTAGCAAGTATTTGAAGATGGACAACAGAATGATTTTTTTTTGGACATAATAAAAGATTAATTTGACGGGACTAGAGTTGATGGAGAAAACTAGGATGATTTGAAAGATGAGAATCATGATGGTATTGATTATTGGGATCTTGATCCAAAATAATTGCTTAATACTATTGGACGAAAACAAATAATTCAGCTCAATAATAATTGTAATCCTTGAGAATTAGTTCCTTCAGAGAGACTGTTTGACAATAATGATCTGGCCAAAAATCTCAAAGTCATCCCAGATGGTAATGAAGTACAAGAATGCAACATTGGAACATAACAAAATCCGAAGATGGTAAAATTATCTAAATTTTTATCCCAAAAAGAAAAAGATAAATATGTGGCATTAATGAAAAAGTTTATAGATGTGTTTGCATGGAATTACAAGGACATGAAGGAATATGATACTTATATAATTCAACACACCATCCTAATAAAGCCTAATGTGAATCCTTTTAAGCAAAAACTGAGAGGAATAAATCCTACACTAATGCCTCTTATAGAAAAAGAAGTTAAAATGATTTTAGATGCTAATATAAATGGTTCTCTTAGATTTTTCAAATGGATTGCAAACTTAGTACATGTGAAAAATAAAAGTGGAGAAATGCGATTGTGTGACGATTTCAGGAACATGAACAAGGTCTCTTTCAAAGACAATTTCCCTCTTTTGAAAATGGACCATATTTTGCAGTAGGTGGTTGGAACCAAAAGAATGTGGGTGTTGGATGGATTTTCATGTGATAACCAAATTAAAGTTCACCCAAAGGATCGGGAAAAGATAGCTTTTACTACACTGTGGAGAACTTTCATGTATGCAAAAATGCCTTTTGGTTTAACTAATCCATGTGCCACTTTTCAGAGGGCAATGGACATATCATTCATAGAAGAGAAGGATAAATTTGTGGCTTTGTATATAGACAATATAAGTATATTTTCCAAAACTGATGCAAATAATTTTAAACATCTAGAAAAAAATTTCTTGAAGTTAGAAAACTTGGAATTTCTCTTGATCCAAAAAAGTCCCATTTTTCCATGAAAGAAGGGAAATGGTTGGGACACATAATTTATAAATATGGAATAAAAATTGATCCTCATACGAGGGGTGCGATCCAAAAAAATTGTACTCCAAGAAACAAGAAAGAAATTCAATCATTCCATGGAAGGGTAAATTTTTTGAGGAGATTTGTTTCTAATTTTGCAGAGATCTTATAGACAATCACTATTATGATGAGAAAAGGAAACGAAATTAAGTGGACATTTGAAACCAAAAAATCCTTCGATAAAATTAAAAGAGCGATAGAAAAGGCACATATTCTAATTAGTCCTAATTTTTCAAAGGATTTCTTGTTATTTTCTTTTTCTTTAGAACACACAATTGATGGGGAGTTATTGCAAAAGGATGATGAAGGTTTTGAAAATCCAGTTTCCTATTTTTGTAGACCTAACCACGTACCTAATGACCTTAATGAAGAAAGTGTCATAAGTTTAGGGATCATTATATATGATACCCAAAGACAAGTGTTAACAAATAGTATATTATTATATATTTTATACATGGTATGTATAAAGAGTAAGCATAGTAATAATATTAATAATGTAAGAAAGAAGGAAAAGATTGATCAATTATTATTTATTACTAAAAGAAAATTAAATAGTATAATACCTACAAAAGTCCAATTAGGAAGTAGTTAAAACTTCCTAAGCTAAAATATTAAAAGTTACATAAATTAAATAAAAAAAGTTAAATCAAGAAATCAAATGATTCTTGATTTAATTGTCCCTTTGACTGAAAATTCTATCTATAAAGTCCCAAGCCAAAGAGAGGCTTGGGGATATCTTCTATCTTTTTGGAGTCATTATCCTACTTGATTATTCTCAAGAGAGTTCTTGGAGAACATTTTCGTAAGAGGAAAAAGGATAAATGATCTATACCTGGTATACCAATTAGGGAAGCCTTACCTTACGAGCTCTAAGATACTTGCATGTTGGAACAAGCTTAGGGGGATCTGGATTAAAACTAGGAACTATTATGGGTCATGGTTGAGTGGAACGTGGTAGTTCCCAAGTGATTCGGTCATCTATACAGAGGTGAGATTTTCCTGTGAATTTTTAATGCTGGGTAATTGAGTGTGCGGGCTTCATCCATTGGAATAGCTTCATGTTTTAGGTATGAGGTTATTGACTTCCTATTTCGTTATCTAGGATAATATATTGTTAAAATCTGCAAGTGTTTATGATTATATCTCTAACCCTATGTTTATAATTATTTCCTATCTGAAATATTTAAGGGTTTACAATTTATGTATAAACACTATGTCTCTAAATTAATTCCTATTTAGGAAATACTTAGGGTTTATTTATGCTATACTTAGTTTTGTTTTATTTACAGCTTAAACTTTGTTTTCTTAAGACATGGGAATTATTCTAATAGTGCCTATGTGTTTATTTACCTATTCTACTCTAATGGAAGATTTCATATTGCCATCAGAGCTAGGTTTAGAAGTAAAAGACTAGTTCAAGTTAAGTTTTAAACAAAACATAATTATAAAATACAAATAACGGATATAGAAAACAAAACTATATTCTAATTTAGCAATAGTATAAACACATTGTTCTATACCTCAGAGAAATCATAAATTCAAAGTATTAAAGTTAAGATAAAAACCAGCGAAGACCTCTAAGGGTATGTATAAATATATTCCTACTAAGAACAAGGATACGCATTATTATTTATCATAAATCAAATCTAGAGTCCAAGTATTGAGACCATCTAATGGTCCACGAATTATGCTTCACCAATATTCCATGATTTAAAAAAACTATATATTATTACTACCAACTACATCGAGGAATCCATAATGCAGTAAACAAATTATCCACAGAAATAATCCATTGCAAATATAACAAATTAAACCCTTAAATACTTACATATGCAATAAAAGAATCGTACACCATAACAAAAGTGCCAACGTAATTAAAAACAGTCATAATATTTTGTACAGAAATCATTAAACATAAATATAAATACACAAAGGTCCTAGGATCGATTCCTGTAAGAATTAAGCCCAAATCACATCCATATAAGTATAAACCCTCATAACCATAAATGACATAGGATCGATTCCTGTAGGGTCTATTCTATTTACAAATAGTTGTGACTAAATCCTATGGGATTTCATCCTCATGTTGTACAGCATTCCAACAATCAAAGCCATGCTATATTATATATACGCAGGATGTAATTAACAACATCAATTCCTACATAGAGGTCGAAGGACCCAATAAAATATACATGTAGTAGCTTTGGCCATCATCCTTTTTCATATCCAAATAGTTAAATAAAATTACCAACCCTACAACCGTGTCAACACTATGTATTAGCCACGTCATCCTTTGGAGGGGTCCATCCCAAGGCTACGACCCTTTTATTTAAAACTTAAAAACAAGTAATGTAAAACCCATTAAATCCCTATCTAACTACTATCATAGCTACAATTGTAGGAAATGCCAATGCCATATGCAGCATGGCCCCCAAAGCCATCAAGGTTGTAAAAAACATATCCACATAATAACTCAAACAGTGATTGTGATTCCACATAGTCCTTTAATAATTATAAACCATGAAATTCGAATCATTATGTATTCATTGTTATATTTATAAGCTTAATCATTACTAAAGCCATTAAAGAGTTTACACAGATGATTAAACTCACCCTTGCACCATTGCAAGCAATCGTGCTTCTCCATTGCCAATAATGAAAACATTATTTACAAATACATAGAGCCTATCAAGAGTTACCCAGGCCCTTTTCACTGCACAGAGTACCCATTAATAAATCCCAATACATTAAAGATCTGATGCGAAGCCATAAAAACCCCACAAGAAAAACCCCAAGCCTATCGCATTTCAAGTGCAGTATCCTTTAAGTTTATAGTCAGACCCCATCCCAAAATGCAGCCATTAGAAAAAGTGATCCAAGCAATCTAAACCCACAATGAGTAATAACCTTGTCATAACACCAAAGCAAATTAGGGAACAAGTAAGCACTTGTTAAAACAAGATTACCCGAATAGGTATGGCTTTGCCCACATAGATACCCATGAACCATGATTTTCGCCACACCCTGCAACTTGCAACATAGAAGCAGTGGCCACGATGAGAGTATGCATGATAACCAAACTAAACAAGCAAATGATGATGCTAATAAACTAGATTACCCGCATACCTATTAATCCATCGTAGTTTCACCCCATTACACCACGCGGGAGTAGAGCACAAGAAGCAAGGCTGTGAATGGACCAAACCAATGCATGAGCCAGGCCCTAATCTTGGCTTCCACCTTTCCCAATGCACATTTATGTTTCCACCCTGGCCTCCATTAACACGCTTAAAACCCATAATCATAAAGTTCTTACCATTATAATAAAACCTTGTTCCAATATAATGTGAAATGCATAAACCCCATTTGTGCATCAGATTACTTAATGTTAAAGCCATAAGTCCATGGCATATGAAATATGCCATGGAGTACTTTAAGCCAAGTTTTTTGCAAATCTTAAACCAACTATTAAACACAATATATTAAAAATATGTGAAGAGCCTGAACAAGACATAAAGTCCTTATACCCTAGTAAATAGGCACCACATATATAATGAGTGCAATAGTGACCAAGTCACTATCATAAAGTCTGTAATAATAACCAGTGCAACATAGACTAGCAAAGCATCTAGCCTGGTTTAAATATCATCCAACAATCAGCCTAATGTCACTAGGATGGATCTGTAGAAATGAGTGCTAGTAACTAAATGGACGACATACCAATTAAGCGTTATAAACAATTTTTCATCGCTAAGTGCACCTGCACGCAAAGGCAATAGAAATGTATTAGTTCGTCAGAACTAAGTAAGTCCAATGTGACAGGTAGGAAATGGTTACCTCTGAGGTGGTTACAAGGGAAACTAGTCCTACCACTCCACCCTTTTTCCAAGGACAAAGTTAAGTCAAGATCATGTATATGACATTAAGCACATTTTATAATCAATGAAGTACATAATCAAATAACTAACTTACACATCAATGCATAACCATAGAACAACATAGTAATCGACATCATGACAACGTAAGTAAATACAATAATAATCACATCTAGAAATATTGAAGAAAGACTTAAGAACAACTTACGATAATACAGTAGTATAAACAGAGTACAACACATTTCGCAAGTTCAAATAATGTCCAGCATAGGTAGTTTTGACTATCCTAATAAAAAAAAATTATTTTCAATTTTTGGGGACATTACATCACGGGAGATAATCACTAGACACCATAACCATAATCATACCATACAACTACCTAAATTCAACTATCATCAATGTTTTAACATTATGGCTATCATCAACTTTTTAACATCACAACCATACCATACATTACCTAAATTTGATACACTAACATCATAACATCATAGCCATAACACTCACATCATAGCATCATACATGTGCTTCTACTTCTAACTCATCCATGCATGCGAACTTCCACTTGTGATCCATCTTCAACCCTATTCATTTTGTTTCATGTATGTACATAGCCTAGGTATATGGCCTTTTGGTTTCTACTTAAATGATACTAACCAATATAATGATCTAAACCTAAAGAGTTCATGAAACCCTAGTTATATCATAACCATACCTAAACTACCTAAATTCCATACACTAACATCATAACATCATACCATACCATACCATACCATCATACCATCATACCATACCATACTAACATCATACCATACAAACATACCATACCATACCCTACAATACTAACATACCATAACATACCATACCATAACACCATAACATCATACCATACAATACCATACCAACATACCATACCATAGTAACATCATAACATTATAACCATACTATCATATAACCTTACCCTACCATCTTTACCTAAAACTACAAATTATGAGCTTAATTAATTAATTTATTGTTGCTTTTTAAACAAAATTTGATGTTTGTTAAAATGCTTATTTCTTATTATGAAGGTGCATTGATTGTATATAAAGGGTAAGTCATAATTCCATCAAATATCTTACATTGGTGCTTGAAACTTGCTACAAAACACATACAAATCTGAACTCTATACTGATGATTTCAATTGATAATGGGATTAAATTGTTCACATAAGTATTTTAATTTTTCCCTATTCATTGTGTTTCTTATATGTGCATAGCCTAGTTATATGGTCATGAAACCCTAGTTCCATCTCATAACATCTCAACCTTAGTGATAGCATGCAATTTGTAGTTCATAAAACCCTAGTTGGTTTTCAATTTGTACATGTACATGTGTTTCTAGTTGCATCGCATAACTTGCAAAGAGGTCATAAAAACCTAATTCCATCTCATAACTTATAAATAGGTCATAAAACCAATCTAATGATATAAACCTAAAGAGGTCATAAGCACCTTAGTGGGTGTTTCTTGTTATTCATGTACATGTGTTTCTACTTCTAAGTCATGCATGCATGTGAACTTCCACTTGTGATCCATGTTCAATCCTATTCATTTTATTTCATATATGTGCATAGCCTAGGTATATGGACTTTTGGTTTCTACATAAAGGTTACTAACCAATCTAATGGGTGTGTGCAAGAAGTTGAGGGGGACCTTTTAGATGCAATGCTACGTTTAGGAAACACGCTCATGATACAAAAAAACACAACGCGCTCGCGTTATGTAATTCTTGGTTCGCTTAAGCTCAAGCCTGACATGTCATATGACATGTAGGTTAGACTGAGCAAAATGCACACACATTTTATAGTTACAAAATGCGTACGTGTTATGAAGAAGCAAAACACATACGCATTATGGAGAAGTAAAACACGTACACGTTATGGAGAAGCAAAACTCACATGGGTTTTGGAGAAGCAAAACATGCACGCGTTATGGAGAACCACAAAATATAGTTTTAGTGCATGGTTAGGGAAATGAATAAAAACAATAGTTTGCATCATCAATACTTATGACCTATAGTAATATTTTTTCATTATCAAGAACAACATCTCAAACAACCATGCCTAGCCTCCCAGTAGCATAAGTTTTCTTTGTGTTGTAATATGGACACCATTAGGAGGTTTTAAGAACTAAGTATGAGTCATAGTCCCTTGACCAGGATTGAGGGAGGAAACTTAAGACTTATGTCCTAAAGGTAGGTTTTAAGGTTAAGGTCCATGAAAAAGATATCGAACCTGCACATAGGACCTTCACATGTGATATTTTGCATCTAAGAGAGAATATGCAGTACATTAGAATTCTCTTAGCACTAGAAACATATCTGTAGACATAGTTGACAAAGGAAACCTAGTCCTTAGGCTCTAAAGGAATCCTATAGACATATAGGGCCAAGAACAACACCCCGAACAAACACACATTATCTCTTTAGGGTATCCTCAAACTTTAAGTTGGGATATGGCCATGATTAGGATTTTTTTAGCATTAGATATGGAGGATAAGGTGTTAATCATGGTTGGTACATAAAGCTTTAATTTTAGGTTGTAAACTAGCTTTTAGGGCTCAAGATCCATGAACGACACCTTGAATCACCATATATGACCTCTCATGTTGATAGTTTTGATTTGAATGGGGATATGGGAACCATTGGGGGTTTCTAATACTATGTATGTGTCTTAGGACCTTAGATATAATAATGGAGGAAACCTAGGACTTAGCCCCTAGAAGATGCTTCTATCCATTTAGAGCCAAGAATGATGTGTTGAACAACCTCAATAGATCCTTCCATGGTTTCATTTACTTTGAAATGGGGATACTAGTGCCATTATAAAAGTTTTAGCAATAGGTACATATATTAGGCCCCTTTACATGGGTGGGGGGGAACACTTGGTCCTTAGACATTAAAAGATGTTGTTAGCCATTTAGGACCAAAATTGAAGCCTCCAACCACCACACATGACGTTGAAAGTGAATCATTTGAATCTTAATTAGGATATGTATTCCATCATCATTTGTTGAGCACTATGTATGCATCTCATAGCCATGGACATAGGTGATGGACATAGTTAGGGGACAAAACTATGGCCTTAGGCCCTAACTAAAGCTTCTATACATCCATGGATATGAAGGATTCCTTAAAAAATCACACATGCCATCTCATAGGTATATTTGTACTATGAATATGGATGTTAGGATAATTAGGTGGTTTTGAGCAGTAGGTATGGGACCTTTGAGACATGTTTGAGGGATTATGTTCATTCCTTAGGCCATAATGGAATATTTGAGGCACCCATGTTAATGAACAATTTTTTGAAGCACTACATATGACCTACTCAAGGTATGATGGGTCTCTAAGAAAATATGTACATTCCTTTAAGAGGTTTTAAGCATTATATATGGGTATTAAGGCCTCAACATGGTCAAGGGAGGAAATACAAGACTCAATCCCGAAATAATATTTCTAGAATCTATGGCTACACATGTGCCATACTCACTATCCCTATATTCCTTACTCACTGGCCCTCCCTGACTTTGTATTTCCATCTCTCTCTATCTCTATGTGTATGTGTGTGCATATTTCCCCTTCTCTCTCTAACAACCTCCCCCTCTCTCTCTATCTCTAAGTGTGTGTGTGTGTCCCTCCCTCACTCCCCATATCTCAAAACCTCTCTCCACCTTATTTATACCTCCCTCACTATCCCTCCCAACATCACTCTCTCTTTATTGTTCCCCCCTCCCTCCTCTCTTGTTGTTTCCCACACCTCCCCTCCTCTCTCTCCCAAACAATATATCTATCTCTCTATATGTGTGTGTGTGTGTGTGTGTGTGTTTGTGTCCCTCCCTAATTCCCCCTCTCTCATAACCTCTCTCCACCTTCTCTATAACTCCCTCATTATCCCTCCGTCCACCACTGTCTCTCTCTATCACTCACCCCTCTGCCCCCTCTCTCTATCACTCACCTCTCTCTCTCTCTCTCTCTTTATGTGTGTGTATGTGTGTCTCCCTCCCCCTTATCTCTCTATATATTTGTGTGTGTGACACTCCCTCACCCCCCTCTCTCAGAGTCTCTCTCCACCTTCTATATACCTCCCTCACTATCCCTCCCTCCATATCAATCTCTCTATCATTCACCCCCTTCCCTCTTTATCTCTTACATCTCCCTTCCTCTCTCCCACACAATCTCTCTCTCTCTCTCTCTCTCTCTCTCTCTCTCTCTCTCTTCCCACATCTCATAATCTGTCTCCACCTTCTATATACCTCTCTTAGTATCCTTTCCTCCATCACTCTCTCTCTCTCTCTATTTCTCACCCCTCCCCCTCTCCCTTTGTCGCTCACCCATCCCCCACTCTCCCACATAATCTGTGTGTGTGTGTGTGTGTGTGTGTGTGTCCCATTCTCTCACAAACTCCCTCCATCTTTCCCTCTCTCTCCACCTTCTATTTACCTCCCTCTATCAATATCTCCCTCCATTCTCCCTTAAGTAGCAGCCCTATGTGGCATTATTCATCTACCTATCCTCTCTCTCTCTATCACTCTCAACCTGTATCCCTCCCTCCCTCTCCATGTTTCTCTCTTCCATAACCTCCCTCTCTCTCCATCACTAAACCCTCCACCCTTTATCTTGGACACCATCTCTCTCTCTCTCTCTCTATGTGTGTGTGTGTGTGTGTGTGAACCTACCCCCTTTCTCTCCTTGTGTCTATCCCCATGACCCTGCCTCATGCACACACACCTTCTATTGATCCCTCACTATCTCTTTCCTTAACTCTATCTCCATCCCTACCTCATGCCCCCTCCTCCCTCTCTATATTATTCTCTCTCCATTTCATTCTCTCTCTCTCTCTCTCTCTCTTATACTTCCTTCCTCTATGTTTTCAACTTATTCCTTCTCCTCAACCCCCTACATCATTATGACCCTTATTCTCTGTTTTATCGCAACTCATTCCCATCTCTTCAATTTCCCTCTCCACCTCTATAATCCAACACATCCTATTCCCCCTCTAATACTCCATATCCACCTTTCCATTCACCAATCCTCTCTCTCATCAAGCCATCACCCACTTCCTCCCCTCCACCTTATCCCCCTTCATCACTCAAGTCTCACGTACTAGTTCTAACCCTATATGTCTTCAACACCTCTCCTCCTCCTAATAATCCTCTCAATCCCCACTCCCCTTCACCATTGTAACCCATAATGTTCTCATTCCATTCATCTTTCTCCACTTGAATTTAAAACATACTCTTAGGACCTTGACCCTTCCCCACCCCCTCTCAACTATTAACCATACTCGAACTTACACCATTCTCCTAGGCCCTTGACCCTTCTCCACCCCCTCTCAACTATTAACCATCATTAGAGGAAATTTCAACTCAAAATGGGCCTTTTAACTTTTATTCAAATTCCATGTCATCATGTGTTAGCCAATGAAATTGCTTTAAATTTGAAATACCGTATAGGTCTTAAACACTTTTTTAATATAAATTTGGGGATGGGTATCATAAAAAAAAACTACTTTTGTTTGTTTGTATTTTTGACATATCTCCCCGTGTTTTTACTCAAATTTCGATCGAGAGAGCTCGTTGGATGCGGAATTAGATTCCGCATTCAATGAGTACCCACTCGGCATACTTTTGACGGACCCTGCTACCCCAAGAACAAGAAATACCTGAAAAAATGAAACGATGATGTCATCATTTCGTTTTCTCAGGTATTTCTTGTTTTTTGGGGAAGCAGGGTCCGTCAAAAGTATGCCGAGTGGGTACTCGTTGGATGCGGAATTTAATTCTGCATCCAATGAGCTCTCCTGATCGAAATTTGAGTAAAAACATGGGGAGATATGTCAACAATACAAACAAAAAAGTAGTTTTTTTCTTTTCTTCCTCCAAAATTAATAAACATTATTTTATTATTTTAACTCTTATTTTATTAATTCATTTTAGGAGGCCCGTTTTGAGTTGAAATTTTCTCTAATGCCCCACTTTAATTTCCATCATCTTCCTAGGCCCTTGCCCCTTCACCACCCCCTCTCAACTAATAACCATCCCCACCTGAGCTTCCAACATCCTCCTAGGACCTTAACCCTTCAACACGCCCTCTAAAATATTATCCATACATTTAATTTTTAGCTCTACAAAACATGTGCAAGTTATAGAACTACATAAGATGTTCGTGTTTTGTAGTTCTATAATGCGCATGTGTTTTGTACTTCTATAACATGCACGTGTTTTCCAATTCTGTAAGGGAAGGAAATGTAATTTGAATTTAAACATGCCAATTCACTTGCTCGCATGTCACCAACACATGCATGATTGAGGGTTTTTGCAGAGTTGACCGACCAATGCAAGAGTTGCATTGAAGGAAATTGAGCAAAACCATAGTTTATGAAATCAATGCACAATCAAGTCACTCACCCATAAAAAAACAAGGGAGAGGTCCACCTAGATGTAATCACATGCCAAGATACCAATGGAGCCAATGGTTCTTCGATCCGACCTCTGGTTTTTGAGTTCTGTCAAGTTTAAAGTCACATAAAAATTTCATTTAGGGACACTTGGTGACTTTTGTTCTAGTAGCGAAAAACCAAACGGAGCAGCAAAATTGCATGTCGTTGGATCCTACAAGTCTGTATGGGCAAGGATGATATGGGAACCCTACCAACACAACCACAGTCGAGGGTTTTGCCGAGGTGAGCCACCAATGCTAGAGTTGCATTCAAGGAAACTGAGTAAAGCCCTAGTTTATGGAATCAAAGCACAATGAAGTCATTGGGCCTTGAAAAAACAATGGAGAGGGCCACCTAGAGGTAATCACATGTGAGGTCGATGGTTCTTCAATCCGACTTCCAGTTTCTGAGTTATGTCCAGTTGAAAGTCACATGAAAATGTCATTTAAGGACACTTGGTGACTTTCGGTCCGGGAGAAAAAAAACAAACGGAGCAATAAAATTGCATGTCGTTGGAAAACATTATTTATAGATAACTCACCTGAGGTTGTACGATCATGTTTATAGTGTCCAGTATCCTCTGAAAAATATTATTTCTATGAATGGTATCCGTCAATCACAGGTTTATTACATTAGGAATAACTAAGGATAAATAATTGAAATTTTGCTTCAACATGCACTTTACAGGTTAAATAACGCACTCGACAATGCACTCAGTTGAGTAGGCCATCTGGATCATCTCTCCTACCGATGGTATCCATCCATCTTTCATGCTCTATATGAGGTATCAAGTATCATACATGTGACCTATTTTTGTTCGAAAGTGTGTGCAAATTGATGTTTATACCAACTTCTAAGTTGGTGAAGTGGTATACAATAGCTCCTGGTCTATAATCCTGATATAGATACCCACCCTTCCTTTTATGTTGTGCTTCTAGTGTTAAGTACTCCCCTTTTATAACCCTGGATCCAGTTTGGAATTAAATATTTTCATCATCTGTATCAGGTTCGAGAATGGTTTGTTTCCCCTCTAAGCAATGTGCCAACCAGTAGTGAGAACTCCATTCATTATTTTTTGGGGAAACCACTGCATATATATGATCTATGAAAGAAAATAGGTCAAGTTAACAATACATTTTTTAAATAAGGTATTGCATTTCTAAGTTCTACATAAATTAAATTCTACTTAGGTCTAGTTAACAATACATAAATTAAATTTCTAATTTAGGTACTACTAATTGCTTTTTTGTACCGCCTTGTATGAGATCCGATATATGATCATAATCTGTATAAATATGTGTCTGATCATCTTCGAAATGGTCTATTTAATTAACCCTTTGAAATCGGTGCAAGTGTCACTAGATCCAATGTATCAACTGTATTTGTATACTCACAATCATCCCATTCATCGATGCTATAGGAACTGCAAAAGCAAGCCTTCAATCTTGTCCAAAATTGTAGGGCCAAGCTCTCTAAGCTTCTAATTGAATAAAACTATTGAGTTCCATGCACTATCTTCACCTGATGTGTTTGGGATCGGTCCACATTTATCACCCCCCACAATATTCTTCACACTAGGTGTTTCTTTGTTGCTTGTTCTCCCATGAAATATGCACACCATTTCAATATAGATGAAGCGTCTCGAAGGAAAGCACCTATAAAATTCATCTCTTCCCTTCGAAGGGCGGTTTCTATGCATGCACCAGCACCATCGTGCTATTCTTTTCCATGACCAGTTTAAAAGTAGTTCCATATATGTGTAACCTTGTATTTTATGTGCAACAGACACAACCATTCAAATACACGTGCATTCTTGAACTTTCCATCACAACCACCTAACCAAATCAAATGACGATAAAATGGTATATCCATAGCTATCACATGATCATAAAATAATTTAATGCAGTGGTGCATGTAAGGGATTTCATGGGTCCGGTTGTCACTTATGTAGAAGTGACTTTCTTTCAATATCACACGTTTCTCTTCATTTCTATCTGGCCCATGTCGATACGTGATATGTTCCATTATGCTCACCTTCTCTTAGTGCTAGTATTGACTTTGTATTTCATTTTGTGTTTGTAGGGTGTAATTTTCTGCAAATTCAACCATTGATAGTATTGTTCCGAGTGGGAAGGTCTCCTAGAATATTCTAAATTGCTCATCTTGCCATCGTGCCATATCAACATATTGAATGTACCGTTGGATCTTTCCACGAAACTCTGAAATAAAATCACATAGTTGCACCTAGTGTAAAAAATAAGGAGTGTTATAAAACAACCTAAAAAGTTGTACATGAATATTAATATGTCAATATTTAACAATTTACCTATGAAGACACCAGTTTAATCTTCTTGTTTTCTATCCCATCATGTACTTGATATGTCTCATACTGATAGTTCTTTTTCTCGACAATTGCATTCCTCAATTCTTGATCTCCACTCTCATGGATGCAATAAGACCATAATGATAGCCCACCATAATTGTTGCAAGAACCCTCTACATATTTTTTTAACTAATGTGTCTTCCCATCTTTCCTCGAACACATTATGCTATGGATGAAATATCTAAATGACATTGGCGGTAGTGTACTTGAGCATTCCTGCACATGGTTAGGATGTAATAAATGACGTATATGTGCAAATGTATGATAATATAGATCAAAATCTATGTGTTACATACAACAACAACTGTTTCGGATGGTATTGATTCTAACATACCAAGGCTTGCATTTTTCAAAAGATCTTTTCCCGAGCCTTAGCTCTACGTGGGAATCTTTAAACATATAGAACAATTGAGTTTGTGTCATGTCAAGATAATGTTTAACATGAGGTTCATTTTTCATAGAACCCCTACAGTGTTTTAACACATCCTTTGTGTTAGAATAAGCCCTTGTGTTGTCATGCCAAAACGTGTGCACTAGTCCCTTCACTGCTTCGACTAAATTCATGTCTTTGCGGGGCAACCTACCGCTAAATTCCCATAATGTTTCCATTTGTACCTCTACATCAAGGTTGTCTCTTCTTATTGAATATTTTTTAAGTGTGTTCGGATGTAAAGTTACAATTTGTGATGTGCATTTAAGTAAATGAGGTTGTCTTGTTGATCTACATACAATTGATTCAACCAATACATGGCGAGCCAGATTAAAGTCCTATGAACGAGCTTTTTTACCAATCGATGTGAATGCAACAACAAGAGATTTAACAATGTGACTACTTGATTTGATATTCTTCAATGTTCTTATTCCTAACTTTTTTCTAACACTTTCCATATTTCTAGATTTACACAAAGCTAAAAACAATTGGCATTTATCAGCTTCGAATTTGTTATTAAAATATTGTTTCATTATTTGAGAACAATGATGAAGGATAGTGCATTTATCCACCATACCTTCATAGTGCGTTATCCACCGTAGCTTCCATGGAATTAAATTCGCTCTTGTCCACTTGTATGTGTTTAGGATTTCTCTTTAGTTTTGATGTGAGATTTTTTTGCTGTTTGAAATGATGAAGTGACATTTACATCCACTACAGGATGACAACTTCGATTGGGAGATTGAAGCACCTGGCATGGTTGTTGTGGAGTCACATTTACATTGTGAGGAACATAATTATTGAACTCTTCACAAGATTGACTACTTAATAATGGGCCAAGAATATCATCTCCCCTATAACCAACTTTCTTTAATGTTGCATTATCTTCCTCACCCTCTACGTCAGGTATCTATTCAGTGGGAATGGGAAGTATTTTCTCATCCAATGAATGCGGATGATGTCTTGAATCTTCCCTCTTCTTTTCCTTTTTATTTTCAGCTTCTTCTGGTGTAAGCACCTTCTTCGCTGACTTTCGACCTCTATTACGTACATTACCCATTGAAATCCACCCAAAGTTGTACAAAACCTATGGATTTGTGTAAGAAATGACTAAATTACATGTTGAATAGTTCTCTGGGAACGGGTTCGGAACAATTATGTCTTTTTCTACAGTAACCCTGGCCCACGGTCCGCAACCCAATATTTTTTATAAAACACATATTGCACATGCGATATAATGCATGTTTATTTTATCACATATGCATTATATCACATATGCAATATGAATAAACTAATTTTTACTTAACAAGTAGCTTCTATTACATTATCGCTAAATCGCATATGTGATATATCGAATATATGCGATATATCGGATATGCGATTTAGTGCATATAAAATATTTACACTCGATAACCTTATAATGGAACCCATACCCATGGTTAAGACCTCCAGACCTATCCTTAGACCATGGGAGTGTCTTTAAAACTATCTCTTGTCTAGAAATATTCATATTGGTTCCTATATGACCATGGTCAATGCCTTGTGAACAATCTTCAATGCATAAAATACTCTAATGGCACATATATCCCATATTAATGCTAAATATCCCCTTCAAAGGCCATGTGTAGTGGTTTAAGACTTGTTTCTGTTACACTATTGTCCCATTACCATGGTTAAGACCTTGAGACCCATCCTTAGTGCATATAACCTCATAATGACACACTCATCCCACTAAAGGAAAAATATTCCATCTATAAGGCATGTGTGTTGATTTAGTGACTTATTGTCTTCTCTTCCATGACTATAGTCAATGTCCAGAGACCCATCCATCCCATTCAAAACCCTATAATGGTGCCTTTATCCCATTACACTACCATTTAGACTCCCAATGTTCCATCCAGACAGTCTATGGGGTGGCTCATGTCCCAAAATTACATTGGTTAAGAGGGGGGAGGAGTCAAAGCAGGGAGAGGAAGGTGTAGAGGGAATCATGGAGGGAGGGATGGGTAGGGGACATATATTGGGGGGATGAATGGAGGAGAAATATAAGGGGAATGGAGGGAGGTATAGGGGAGAGATATGAGGGGGGACTTGAGGGAGTACAAATATAAAGGGAAGGGATTGGTGGGAGGGGAATAAAGATAAGTGGGAGGGAGGGCCCTGGGGTCTTAGACATTGTCAAGGGATGAAACATCTACTTTAGGCCCTAAATGAAGCTTCTATGCATCTAGGATCACCAATAACACCTTAAACCACCATATGTTACCTCTTGAGGCCATTCTTAGCTTTCTGTGTGGGCATTGGAACCATTACGTTCTTTTAATCACTGAGGATGGGTTTAGAGACCCTTGACATGGTTGAGCGATCAGGAAACCGAGGTCGTAGACACTAAAGAAATCTTTTAGGGATCCAAAGTAATAAATAATGTATCAATCCACCACACATGACCTCTCTAGGGGGTCTTTTTCCCTAGATTAGGGATATGCGAGGAATTGGGATTTTTTTTATAGTTGTTTTGAGTCTTGGGGCCATATGCATGGAAATGGGAGGAAACCCAAGCCTTGGGGTCTAAATGAATCCCCTAGTCATTCAAGGTCAATAAGGGCACTTCAAAATACCACAGAGGACCTATTGATGTTATCCCTACCCAAAAATTGGGGATACATCGAGAGGTTTTAAATAGTAGACATGGTTCTCAAGGCCTTACACATGGTTGATGAAGTAAACCCAACCCTTAGTCCATAAGGAATACTATATCCATCCAATGCCTAAAGTAATACCTTGAAACACCTCACATGACTTACAAGCATTATTTATGGGTCGTGTGGCCTTTGACATTGTTGGGGGAGTAAACATTGGGACTAGACTCTAAAAAAAGCTTCTAGGAATCGATGACCATGAATAACACCTCAAATGACCAGCCATGACCTCTTGAAGTTACCCTTTCCTTCGAGTGGTGATATGGACGTCGTTTTTCGATAGTAGATATGAATCCATCAGTCTTGGACATTGTTAAGGTAGGAAACCTAGGCTTTGCACCATAAAGAAAAATTCTTAGAATATAGTTTTAAGAATGAAATTTGATCCACCATACATGACCTCATGAGCATATTCGTAGCCTCCATCTGGGGTAATTAGAAATAATAGGATGTTTTGACCACTGCTTATTGATATCAAGGTCCCTAACATAGTTTTTGGAGAAACCATAAGCCCTAGACCCTAAATGAATGTTATACAAATATTGATCCAAGAATGATGCCCTGAACGAAAAAAATCACATCTTAAGAAGATATTTGGCCTCCAAGTGGGAATATTAGTATGATTATGAGTTCTCGAGCACAATGTATACATCGTGGAGCCTCAACATAGTTGAGAGATGAAACCTTGGCCTTAGGCCTTAAAATATGCTTTTGTGTGTCCACGGACAAAAATAATGCTTCAAAACAACATAAATGATCTCGCAATTCTTATCTTCATAGTGGATGTGTTGGTACCATTAGGAATATTTTAGAGCTATATATGAGTTTCGAGCCATAGAGAAATGTTAGGCAATAAAACTCAATCATTAAGTCTAAAAAGCACCTTCTATGTCTTAAGTGCCATGAACAAGCACCATGGACAAGTGCCTTGAACCTCCAATAATCCAACCTCATTATCCACAACCATTCACAATTTTTTGGCTAAGCATCATCCTTTTGCCACACTAAACCGCTTTGGAGGGGCCAATAATTACCATGTTATTTTCTTTTTAGATGGGGTTTCTCCCAAATATTATCCACTAACTTTGTAAACTCTTTTTTACTCTCGAAGCTACTAAATCCAAAACGCATATGGGTTATAGCGCATATCCGATATGAATAACACCAAAATGCATATGATTTATAACGCATATGGGTGTTTTTAAAATTTAAAAACTTGACAGGAATAAGCTTTGGCATTATGTTCGGAAATAGCTTCAGACTACCATACCTATTGGCTAGGACCAATAAACCAGGGTTATTGCTTGTCTTTTAGATCTCTATCAATATGCTCAGTTTCGAAGGTGTGTTTTGCTATGACAAACACAATATTTTTTTATGAAAATTTAGAATATTGTAGAGTATGATATTACAATTCTTAATTCGTAATTTTTTACTTCAAAAGTATGTTTTGATTATTTATTATTATTTTTCTAAATGACACATGTTAGTTTTCAAAAATATATAGATGGATTGTTTTTTATATACCTTTTGATTTCGTTCATTATTTCCCAAGGAAACTATATGGTGCACTAGAAGAGAGCAAGCTCTACAATATTATATATAGAAATCAAGGATTTCATTAATTTTTTTCCCTAAAGTGTTGCTCCCGCACACAACGTTTTCATTAGCTAACTGGTTAATTTTAATTTTTCATATTTTTTTTATAATTTATAAAATGTTTATTCATAAAATTTTCAATATCTTATATAAAAAATTTCATAAAATTTATTTTGAAAAATAAAAACAATTAAATAATAAAACTTACTTTATGATATAAATAAATAAAAAATCACCATATTAATTTTTAACTATAAATAAATATATTTTATTATTTATTATTTATATTTAACAATTTTGATAAAAAAAACAATAAAAGTATAAAAACGAAATATGATTATACTATTTTTTTATATATATTTCATAAATTTATAAATAAATGCATTATATTATTTTATATATTTAATAACTTTATAAAAGTTTTTAACTATCAATTAATAAAACTTAAAATTATAAAAAACATATTTTATATATTTACTAACTTTATAAAAAATTTGAAAATTATAAATTAGAATTATGATGTTACCGTTTCACCTAACTATATGCATTTTTAACCATCAATTAATAAGACTTAAAATTTAAAAAAAATCATTTGTTAATTTTTTTAATATCTATAAAATTGAAATTATTAATTAATTTATTTATTTTTTTCATAATAATAATAATATTTATTAAATAATTTAAAAATAAGCAATGTATTTATAAATAAATAATTACATAATAAAGAATAATAATAATATATTTTAATTGAAATATATTTTTTTATATAACGAAATATTTAAAAAAAATATTCTTTATTTTTTAGGAAGCTGCACAGAAAATTATATTAAAGGGGGGAAAATTATAGCAAAGTTCTCATGAGTGATAGAGGTTGAAGGAGACTAGGCCTCCTTCAAAAGCATTCAAAAAATAAGACACCTGTCTGTTTGGATGCATACTAATATTGATCTAGACTATAAAAATTGTTCTTGAAAGATGCTCAGGGAAACTGGGTTTTGTAACCAGCCGAGCCCCTTTAAAACCAGAAAGAGACATAAAGTAAAACTTATGTAAAACATAGATAATATCTAAAAGCTTGCATGAAGCGAAGCCAGAAGGAAACCTGTTCAGAGAACTCATTGAGCAGAGAGGTGATATTTGGTGATGGGACATGCCCATCCCTCCTCCTGTGACATAGTGGGCAAGTTTGTGGCCACCGAAGGGATGAGAGACAGCGATGGGAGAAGCCTGGCATGCACTGGTGGTGAGTCCTTCCATCATTTGGAGAGGGGTTCCACTGGAGAAGGGACCCTTAATGGTTTAGCTTGAGGTGATTTGGAGGAGCCAACACTTCCCCCCAAAATGGTAAAGGATTTCCCACCCGTCTCGCTTCCACTTGCTTCGCTGATAGCACCCTCCTGTTCTCCTCCCCCCGACTTGTGGATGTTTAAGCTAGAAATGCTAGTTGTGCATTTCTAGGAAAAGGTTTTATCCAAATCTATTAGCATTGCATCAATCTAAGCTATCTTCATTTTCATAGTATGGACCGCCATCTTAGCCTCTACCCAGTTGTTGAGCATATATTCAGCTAGATTACAAAGCATGTTTTTCACCATCCAATAATTGTTGATATGGCTACCATCCTCTCGTTTCAAGAGCTTTCTATTCAAAACCTTATTTTCCCATGCCTCTACCATCACCTGAACACGCCCATAAATGTGTGATTCATAATCCTCAGGGATGGGGGCACTACTGCTCCTCTAGGATTTAGCATGCCCCAAATTGGCTCGCCTAGGGTTACCACGGTGGCACGACATGGCCAAATTAAACCTGAGATCAAAATGTTGTAGTATGAAAATACCTTCACGGGCTCTAGAATGATCTACAGCAACAATATTAGCAACAAAAACAATAAAAGAGTGGTAGACCATCTTGATCTCGCGGCCAATGCGCCTTTCATCCATTTCATAGCGATCATGTAACGACTGTGAAAAGTTCCTGTCAGTCTCCATTAAACCGATCGGACAGGCTTTGAATGAGCCTAGGACAAAGAACCAGATCTAACTCTGCTCACATGCTTCAACTTGACTCGGGGATTATCTTCCATGTACAGAGGGTCCTGTGTGGATTAACGACATTCATGAGCAGGGTGATGGCCACACGTATTGACATTGTTTAAACCCAGCAGCCGGAGATTATTCCAAGTGTCATCAAGGATCACCGTAAGAGGAATGTTGGAGGAATATGATTCCAGGCATGGGGAGTCATGATTTCCTGTATGTGTCGTCGGCTGAGGCGAAGGACATGTGTTGATGGCTTTGGGTGGACCAGTGTCTACGCTATTGTCACCTGCATTCGGGCAGAGCAGATCAGATCGGGCAAGTTGGAGACATTTGGTTTTGATTTGCTCATCTAGCGGATTTTGAAGGGAGCCTTTGATCAACGAGAGGTTAGAATTGACTCCTAAGTTGGTGAGGAAATCAGCTAAGGAGTTGTATTTTCTACATACATGGTGGAAGGTTATGGGTTGCATGTGTTGTGAGAGGGTGACCAGACTGCTGAACCCATGAGCCAAGTGCCAACTTGTGGAGACAATTGGTGGAGACTTTAGAGACCCGAGAGCCATGGAGAAGTTTAGAGGCCATGGAAAGGATGATGGCAGAGTCTCCTTCCACAATAATTCGCTGGAGACCTTTCTGTTTGACTGAAGAAATCCTTGCTAATAGGCCATCGAGTTCAGCTGCATTATTAGAGTTAAACCCTGAGCTACCGTAAAAGATAAGGTTGATATTGCATTGATAGTTTCTAATAGTGCCACCAAAACCATCTTTACCAGGATCGCCCTTTGAGGCTCCATCAAAGTTGAGTTTAAACACATTCTCAAGTGGAGGATCCCAGTGAGAGGGGTTGTCCGAGCGCATGGTGGGATTACTGCAGGAGGCTAGGACACTAGAGACATCAAATTTGAGAGCAAGTAAGATGCGTTTTTCTTTTTGAGAGGTGGGGAGGTTAGCAGATGACCAGCCTTTTGAGTGGATGGTTTTGTGGAGCTTCTTGTTGATTGCTTGCCACAGCACGTGAGGAGTGGAGGCGGAGTTTTTAAAAATTTTGCTATTTCTTTTTTTCCAAGTGAGCCAAAGAACAAAGACGGGGATAAGAGTCCAAAGATAGTTGATGATGTTACTTTCAAAGGGGTGGTCCATATAACTTTTGATGATCTTGGTGATATTTCATTTTACTCTGTTGGTATGTCTGAAAGCCACAACCATGAAGTCCCATAGTTGGTTGGTGAAAGGGCAAGCATCCAAGAGATGATCTATAGTTTCTTGGTGATTAAGGAAAAGGCTGCATGTGGAAGGACCCTATAAACCTTTACGCGCTAAGTTTTCCCAAGTTAGGATTCTTCGGTGCAGGAGAAGCCAAAGGAAATGGGTGACATTGGGTCATTGATGAGAAGTCGAGAGATGGGACCAAATCAGAGAGACCTCGGTGCTGGGATTACCTAAAATAATTCTATAAGATTATTTGACTGAGAAGATGCTTGAAGGGCGCTATCCCCATCAAATGATATCTAACCCTTGCCTGTGTTTAATCTGTCTAGCACAGAGCTCCAGCCAATTTTTTTTCGAGAGGTTATCAACTAGGGGAGAGTCCCAAAGGATGGGCTCTTTCCACCTGCAGAAACCGTTAGAGGAAGAGGACAAGAAATCCTTGACTTTGAGCTGATTGTTGATGTTGATGTAATTCTTGAAAACCGGATCAAGAACTAGATTTTTAAGACTAGGGAGTTGTTGCCAAGAGTCTTCCCAGAAAAGAGCATTGTTACCTTCATTTAATTCCCAAAAGCTGTGCTTTTGGATGATGGCTTATTGCGAGTTGGCAGCTTTCCAAATGTGAGAACCAGGGATATCCTCATCAAATCTCACGAGTGAGTGCGTGGGAAAATCTGGAGCATATTTGTTATTCCATAGCAGCGACTAGGGAGTGTTGTTCTTAGAAATTCAATTCCACCAGATTTTGGCAGAGATGGCCTGGTTGTTAAAGCTAGGATCCCTTATGCCAAGACCTCCTTCTGACTTCTTTTTGCAGAGCGTGTCCCAAATTAGAAGTGCCCATCTGTTATTATAATTCTTGCAACCCCACAAAAAGGATCTTTGCAAGGTTTTAATCGCTTTTAGAACCCATTTTGGGGCTGCTAAGACAGAGAAGAGGTAAAGGGGAATGGATTGCAATGTAGATTTAAGTAAGACAGCTCTGCTAGGGAAGTTAAGAGTTCGGTAGGTCCGGGATGAGAGGAAGAGTGCTTAAGAGCAACATCAAATAGCGGTGCTCCCAGGTATTTGATAGGTAAGGATATATATATATATTCTTTATTAAAAACAATATAGTATTTAAATGTTACTCTAAATTATTCTAATATATATTTATAAATATAAAATATGTTTATCAAATAAATATTTAAATAAAATTATAAAACGTATTAATGATTAAATAATTATGTTATTATATTTAATTATGTTATTGACATATATATTTGAAAATTTGCTTTTTTATTAATATATATGTATAAAAAAAATTTCATGTAAATAATTATTTGGTTTGATTTTCATGTCACTTGCAATATTCACGTGGGAAGAAAATTAGTCATTAGAATTTTAATGAATTAATCAATAAATGATAATAATTAAAATTTATAAGAAACTTTTGGGATTTTAGTTTTTTATTTAGATTAGTTTTATAAAAAGATTGGTGTTACGAATTGACTTTAATAAAAGATCAAAACATGTGGTATATTAAGATGTGCGGTATTAATGTGAATATAATTAGTTGATTGAAATTTTAATAGATTAATAAATTATAATAATTAGTTAGAATTCAAAGAAAATGATGGAAATTAAGCACAAAATGTTAAGATTTTAGATATTTGTGTAGATTATTTTTATAGAAAGATTAGGTGTTAAAAATTGAGTTTGACTAAATAGAAAATCAAAACATGTGGCATATTAAGACGTGTAACATTAGTGTGAATAATATTGGTTAATTGGAATTTAACTAGATTAATTAATAATAGTAATTTATTAAAATATAAAGGAAATGCTTGAAATTAAACTCAAAATATTAAGATTTTAAATACTTGTTTAGATTATTTTTATAGAAAGATCAGGTGCTAAGAATTAAGTTTGACTCAATAGAAAATAAAAATATGTGGCATATTAAGACCTATAACATTAGTGTGAATACAATTGGTTAATTAAAATTTAACTAGATTAATTAATAATAATAAGTTATTAAAATTTAAAAAAAATGCTTGAAATTAAACACAAAATATTAAGATTTTAAATACTTGTTTAGATTATTTATATAGAATAATTAATTATTAAAAATTAATAAATTCAAAACCTGTGACATATTAAGACTTGTTATATTAATACATTGTATTTACATGTATGAATCTTATTTAATGGTAGTGTCTTCATTGTAATATGTTTGCAAGGCTCGAAAGTCAATGGTTTGCAATTTTGTCTCATGGTGACATCAAGCATCGGCGAACATAAGCAGAGACTTAGCCTAAAAGTTTAGTTTCCTGGACCAAAGCTTTAACTTCCAATTATGTCATGTCAGAGGGTGTATGGGCAATGGGCATCGGCCACGATGAAAACATGCGCAAAGGAACATCAAACTTTAATTCACATTTCAAACTTGAATTCACATAAACATGTCATGTATTGTTCGTTGTGCTTAAAGATCGCCGCTTACGTCGCTAAAACCTACAATTGAGAGTGCGTATGTGCATCCCATACAGCCACGATGAAAACATGCGCAAAGAAACATCAAACTTTAATTGACATTTGAAACGAAATGTGAGGAAATTGCAGATAGCTGAATACTATAAGAATAGCCTGGCGTTGGCAACAAAGGATCATTGAGAGTGTCGACCCAATAAGCATTTCTTTGAGAAGACATACGCCAGAATTTGCTCGTATAGGTGAGTTCTGAATACTTCGATTACTCGAGAACACTAGCGTGAGTCATGGGTGTTAAGATGAGCAGTCAAATTAGTATTCTGACTTGCATAATGTTGATCGGAATAATCTGCTGCGTTCATGGCCGAGAATCCAAACCATTTGGGTCAAAACGTGGAGATAATTTTAAAGAACGGAGGAAAGTATCACCGGTTAATATAAATGGAGTCAAATTTCCTGTCGAAAAAAATCCAGCCAAAGTACCCCAAAGTGTTCAAGAGTAAATAAATCGCCCACTGTAACATTACATTCCATTTTGTTAATGTCTCTTTTATATGAATTTTTTATGTTTGAGGCTGAATTGACACGATACTGCTTAATTTATGTATTCCAACATTATTAACAGGAGCAGAAGCATTATTAACAGCAGCAGACGAGGACGAGAGCTGAGCATGCTGTCATGTGCAACGGATAATCCCATCGATGACTGTTGGCGCTGCGACCCCAACTGGGAGAGCAACAGAAAACGACTAGCAGATTGTGGCATTGGCTTTGGCAGCGACGCCATTGGAGGCAAAGATGGCGAGATTTATGTGGTTACAGATGCCCGTGATGATCCGGTGAATCCGTCCAACGGCACTCTCCGTCATGCTGTGATTCAGACGGAGCCCCTCTGGATCATCTTCCATAGAGACATGGTCATCCAGTTGAAGGAAGAGCTGATGATGAACAGTTTCAAGACAATCGATGGACGAGGTGCCAACGTTCACATTGGTAACGGCCCCTGTATCACGGCACAGAATGTGAGGAACATCATCATTCATGGCATCCACATTCACGACTGTAAACCTGCAGGAAACGCTATGGTAAAAGACTCTCCAGAGCACACTGGGTGGAGAACAGTAAGTGATGGAGATGGGATCTCGATCTTCACAGGGAGGCATATATGGGTGGACCATTGCTCCATGTCTAACTGCACAGATGGTCTCATTGACGCAGTCGAGTCCTCCACTAATATCACCATTTCCAACAATTATTTCACTCACCACAACAAGGTGAGCTTAGATATTTCAGTCACACGTGATGTGCTAATTATTCGTATTCTTGTAGATTGGCAAAATTATAAGATAAGTATGCTGATCTGCTATTTTCGTATTCTAGGTGATGCTGTTGGGTCACAGTGACAACTATCCTGAGGACAGAATTATGCGGGTAACGGTTGCATTCAACCATTTTGGCGAAGGTCTCACGCAACGAATGCCAAGGTAAATAATTAATTATTATTTCATTCACACCATTTGACCTATTGTTTTGCATTTCATCGTGACGGAAGAGTAACATGGTATTGTTATTTAGAGATTAAATTATGAATTAAATGAACGCAGGTGCCGATTTGGAAACTTCCATGTACTTAACAACGACTACACTGAGTGGGGAATGTATGCCATCGGTGGAAGTGCAAACCCCACCATCTTGAGTCAAGGCAATAGATTCCTGGCCTCTGCAAATCCTTTCACTAAGGAAGTAACGAAGCGGCAAAACAGCAACGAAAATGAATGGAAGAAGTGGAGCTGGAGATCAGAAGATGATCTGCTGCTCAACGGTGCAAATTTCACAGAATCGGGATCAGGGGAGTCTTCGGCCTATGCAACGGCATACAGTGTCACACCGAAGAGTTCAGCCCTTGTAGGAGACCTCACTAGAGACGCAGGCGTGCTCTCCTGTGCGAAAGGCACTCGCTGCTAGCTTCAATTCCTTATCCAACGTTACCACCACAGAATTCCAGTTCATTTTCTGTCAAACATTATTATTATTTTTCAAATCAGTTCTTTCCAAAATCAAATGCCTTTCTATGGACATCAACGCGTCCACATCTGCTGAATACAAGCACCATTTAGTTATCAAAAAGTTGGTTGTGAATGTGGATAGACATAATCAATCAGTTAGTTTTGTAAAGATAAAGATAATTCCACCACAGAATTCCAGTTCATTTTCTGTCAAACATTATTATTATTTTTCAAATCAGTTCTTTCCAAAATCAAATGCCTTTCTATGGACATCAACGCGTCCACATCTGCTGAATACAAGCACCATTTAGTTATCAAAAAGTTGGTTGTGAATGTGGATAGACATAATCAATCAGTTAGTTTTGTAAAGATAAAGATAATTCCACCACAGAATTCCAGTTCATTTTCTGTCAAACATTATTATTATTTTTCAAATCAGTTCTTTCCAAAATCAAATGCCTTTCTATGGACATCAACGCGTCCACATCTGCTGAATACAAGCACCATTTAGTTATCAAAAAGTTGGTTGTGAATGTGGATAGACATAATCAATCAGTTAGTTTTGTAAAGATAAAGATAATTCCACCACAGAATTCCAGTTCATTTTCTGTCAAACATTATTATTATTTTTCAAATCAGTTCTTTCCAAAATCAAATGCCTTTCTATGGACATCAACGCGTCCACATCTGCTGAATACAAGCACCATTTAGTTATCAAAAAGTTGGTTGTGAATGTGGATAGACATAATCAATCAGTTAGTTTTGTAAAGATAAAGATAATTCCACCACAGAATTCCAGTTCATTTTCTGTCAAACATTATTATTATTTTTCAAATCAGTTCTTTCCAAAATCAAATGCCTTTCTATGGACATCAACGCGTCCACATCTGCTGAATACAAGCACCATTTAGTTATCAAAAAGTTGGTTGTGAATGTGGATAGACATAATCAATCAGTTAGTTTTGTAAAGATAAAGATAATTGCCTGTTAAACAAAAGATAAAATATATAAATTTATATCTATTATTCACACTAGTTTGATAATATATATTTTTATATTTATTTTTCACACCAAATTATTTACCAGATTGTTTGAGTTAATATCTATTAAACAAAAGATAAAATATATGATTTTATATTCATTATTCGAGTTAATATAAGTAAAAAAAAATGCTATTTATACTTGGGTTCATCTTGTTAACCCTCTTAAACAAATCCAAAATCTCAAATAATATCTATATATATGAGATCTACTATATACAAAGAAATGAATACAAAGAAATGAATAAGAAAGCTAGCTAACCACTTAAATTCGTTGAGACTACAATGAATTGTTGACATTTACAATTATACATTTTGAAAAAAGAAAAATCAAATTACACAACAACCCAAATACCTAGATGAAAACGTATTTGAAGAAAGTTTGCATCATCCCTGTGCTTTTGGTCGAATTTCTTCTTGTAACATCCTCTCTTAGAGCATGAATCCTCATGCAATCGAAAACTCAATACTAAATGGTTCAAAAGCAATGTGGTTGACGAGGGGTGGCGTATGTGTAACATTAAAATTTATAATCTCTCATTCTAAGTTACATTCAACTCAATACTAAATGGTTCGAAAGCAATGTGGCTGACGAGGAGTTGCGTCTATATAACGTTAAAATTTATGACTTTCACTCTAAGTTACACTACCAGCAAGTAAGATTAGGTAATTGTTTTAGTTGTTTTTATACTTATTTTAACTTTTGTAAGGATACCCAAGTAATAGCTTCAAAAGTTTTTATTATTAGGTGGATAAATGTATATATCTTAGAATTTTGGGGTGGATAACTATCTATGCTTTTACATCTAGTGACCAGAACAAGACAAGTGTACTATTGAGATTGATTCTATGGGCGTAGTCCAAAATCAAACATGAATGATACTAAGTGTACTGTCCAGATTGATTCTATGGCGGTCATCCAAAATTCACAATTAATCATTTAAAAAAAATTAAAAATAATCTAAACTACTGTTCCATTATTAGATACAAGTACGAACTTAACTCCAATGACTCTTGATCTATTAGCTTAACTTCAACTCTAACTATTAACTTCACTATTAGATACAACTATTAGCTTAACTCCAATAATTTTACAACTATTAGCTTAACTTCAACTCTAATCATTTAAGGCTTAGTCCAACTCCATTTGGCATCTAGGACTCTAGCTAATGTGCAGTCATGTAAGAGTCAGACTCATAATAAAATCGTTCGAACTCCTAATAAATTCCTCCAAAGTCCTAATAAACTCCTACATCTGGTAGTTGGGAATCTAGCTGGTAGTTGGGAATCTAGCTAATATATAGTTTGTATTACATGCTTAAGTTTTCCATATAAATACAATTAGGTTTTGATTCTTTTTAAAGGAGGTTAGGATATTACTAGTTGTCTCTACATTGACCACCAACCCTAGTGTAAAACACGTTTTGGCATTAAGATTACAACTCTTCAATGCAGACAAACTAACCGAAGGAAGAAAACCATGGCTCTGAACATTGGCCTGTTAGGTCATCTTTAGGCTGCATACAGGAGCTAAGTATTCCATTTTGTCAGATGGTAAGACCATGTCTCTAAATTCATGGAAAACATAGCAATCAATGGGGAACTCATCATCCTACTAAATCCAAGTGGAGGGATATGGATTTTGGGTTCTACTGTGGTTTTCAAATGCTTATTATTGCTTCCATATCCTGTGGAGTTTTCCTTGTTGTTCATGTAGTTTACTAAACTGAAATTATCTACTTGCAGTCGAGACTCATGGACCTACATTTATGTAACACTCTCTAGGGTGCTATGATATAATCCTCGGATCATGTACTCTAATGGGCATGCAATTGGTTTGAACTTGGGTGAGTAAATACTTGGCATTTTAGAGGTCGAATGATGATTCTGATGAGGCCATGCACTATCAATATGATTGACGGTGTTGTACAGATCAAATCCATAGGTACCTACCTTTGAGCATTTATTTTTTAGAACAAAATCAGAAACTGACCTTGATAAAGATACTTTTGGTGAACAGAGATTTCAATCCTAGTTTTTAGACTCTTTGTGGGAAAATTTACAAATATATGGAGAAACACATCCTTTAGTTTCTGATAGTAAAATACCAAACGAAGAAAAAAAACCTGAGATATCCCAAGCCAACACTTATTCTCAAATAGTTACAGTAATTCCATGCATTCAAATCCCTCCTAAGTTACCTCCTAGAGCCATGGATGCTAGGTTTTCCCAACTTACTTTACCTCCTCAATTGCATGACCTCCACTGCACAACAACACTTAGATAAGTTTAGGGATTTTATAGAACTCAAGGAGCTTGACGATGATGATGTCAAAATGAGGTTACTAGAACTGATTTTTTCTAGAGAGATGGAAAAATGGTTTAAGCAACTCTCGGCAGGAATTATACACAATTTTGAATAATTTGAAACAACTTTTCTCAAAAAATGGGAAGATAACAAGAATCATTTACAGATCTTAACAAACTATAGAAATATAAAAAAGAACAATGGAGAATCGGTTCAGGAATTTTCTACAAGATTTATGAAATTATATGTTTCAATCCCAATTGATATAAAGCCTCTTGTTGGAGCTGGAAAACATCACTTTGCTGATTATTTTGATAGTGATTTTGCATTGTTGTTAAGAGAAAGAAAATCAGAAAATATTGAAAGTATGGATAAAGATGCCATTGAAGTTTAAGTGAGTCTTAAGGCATCAGGTAAATGAAACACATGGTAGAAATGGATAAACTAAAAAATAAAGAAGAAGGACAGTCTTTTGGTTCTCAATCTATGGATGCTAAGTCAGATTTGATGACAAGGATGATGGAAAAATTAGTAAATATAATTTCTTTGGAAATTAAGCTTGTTGTTAAAGAACCACGAGAGCCACAAGTCAGAAATCCAAATTATAGACTTACCTCATATTCCTCAAATAAGGAAAAGGGATCAAAGGAATCCAGTAGATCAACATATTAGACCCCCTTTTCTAGAAAATTATGTGGCCAATGAAGAAACTGAGTCACCTTAATATCATATACATCACATGGAACAATCTCAGCCTCATTTATTTTTACAGAAGAAGTTTATAATTGTTCTATCCAACAGTCACATCCCAATATATCATTTGAAGAAATAGAAACAAAGAAATATCAAAATGGTTATCAAAATATAGTGATGTATTTCCAGAAAAGGTATAACTTTAGGAGTAACGGTAACGAGTTGTCAGGAAATAAGCATCCTAGTGATCAACCTTCAACTAGATAAGGAAGCTATTTATAAAAATAATCATAAGAGAGATACTAATGTTAGAGAATCTGAGGTATGTTAGTCATCTTTTAGTTTAAAAAAAAAAAATATCAAAGATCAAAATTTCAGTCCCTTTAAATAAAATTTTGAAAAATGTAGAATACAAAACTCATATTTCCATAATCATAAAGGGAGAAGAAGACCAACATCCAGATACTTTAAAATTCATGATGATGCTCCAACTATTGTTTTTCGCCCGAATATTGAGGATACTAAAGAGGATGTACCACCATTCTATGTTAGTCTCAATATTCATGAGATAATATTACACAATTCCATGTTGGATTCAAGGGCTTCCCACAATTCCATGTTGAAAGCCGTAGTTGAATGTTTGGGTTTAGACATCATGAGACCATATAAATATCTTTTCTATTTTGATTCTAGAAAGGTGAGATGCTTGGTTTTAATTAAGGATGTGGTGGCGTCCTTGTCTCAAATAGGAGTCGAGACTATTATAATGGATGTGGTAGTAGTAGATATTCCACCTAAGTTTGGCATGTTGTTATCTAGGTCATGGGATTCGATATTAAAGGGAACGCTGTAAATGGACATGTCTTATGCAACTATTCTAGTTTTCGGTGATCAGAGAAGGTTGTACAGAGTGAAACAATTGGCATACGTTGTTAGTAATCAAAATAAGCTTGAGAGTTATCATGTTTGTTCCATGGATACAAACGTGGGCTCCTCTATTTCTTATTATAATGTTGGTCAACAAGAAACCAATATAATATTTCAGTAGATAAAGAAGAAGGTCCTCAAATTATGTGGCCAATGAAGAAACTGAGTCACCTTAAGATCATATACATCAAATGGAACAATCTCAACCTCATCTATTTTTACAGAAGAAGTATACAATTGTTCTATCCAACAGTCACATCCTGATATATCATTTGAAGAAATAGAAACAAAGCAATATCAAAATGGTTATCAAAATGCAGTGATGTATTTCCAGAAAAGATATAACCTTAGGAGTAAGGGTAATGAGTTGTCAGGAAATAAGCATCCTAGTGATCAACCTTCAACTAGATAAGGAAGTAGTTTATAAAAGTAATCATAAGAGAGATACTAATGTTAGAGAATCTGAGGTATGTTAGTCATCCTTTAGTTTAAAAAATAAAACATCAAAGATCAAGATTTCAATCCCTTTAAATTAAATTTTGAAAAATGTAGAATACAAAACTCAGATTTCCAGAATCATAAAGGGAGAAGAAGACCAACATTCGGATACTTTAGAATTCATGATGATGCTCCAACTATTGTTTTTCGCTCGAAGATTGAGGATAATAAAGAGGATGTACCACCATTCTATGTTAGTCTCAATATTCACGAGATAATATTACACAATTCCATGTTGGATTCAGGGGCTTCCCACAATTCCATGTCGAAAGCTATAGTTGAATGTTTGGGTTTAGACATCATGAGACCATATAAATATCTTTTGTATTTTGATTCTAGAAAGGTGAGATGTTTGGTTTTAATTAAGGATGTGGTGGTGTCCTTGTCTGAAATACCAGCCGAGAGTATTGTAATGGATGTGGTAGTAGTAGATATTCCGCCTAAGTTTGGCATGTTGTTATCTAGGTCATGGGATTCGATATTAAAGGGAACACTGTAAATGGACATGTCTTATGCGACTATTCTAGTTTTCGGTGATCAGAGAAGGTTGTACAAAGTGAAACAATTGGCATATGTTGTTAGTAGTTAGAATAAGCCTGAGAGTTATCATGTTTGTTCCATGGATACAAACATGGGTTCCTCTATTTCTTATTATAATGTTGGTTAACAAGAAACCAATATAATATTTCGATAGATAAAGAATAAGGTCCTCAAATTTTCAGAGGAAGTAGTTATCCAATGACCAAAAAACAACAAGACCTCAAGAAAGAGTTATATGCTAGGGGACTATGAATTATGGAATTTGATGTAGCTACTATCAAAGGCTGTGTTGGAGCTGGTGTCTGGATAAAATATCCTATTAATGATTCGAAGCTTCACTCTTTCAAATGATCCTTTTGTAGAAATAATAGATCAATGCTATCAGCAATGATGCTAAGAAGAAGCACAGGAAATAGATCTTGCTACTAAGAATTATCACAAGCATACACAGGAAAAATAGAGAGAAGAAAAGAGACTGAATCACATGAATGAAGAGATGAATATTGGTGTGTATCCTTCCATTGAATAATTATGAATAATAGTCTAAATAAATAGTACATCCATCATAGGAAAATTGAATTGTATGGAAACAACTCAGAAATCTCAAAAAGGCCGACTTACCAAAATATAGCAAACCCCCATAGGTGGCTAAAGCACTTACCGAATCTATCAAGGACCTCACGAGTTGGAAAAAGCATGAGTGAGTTTTTAAGGAGATGGAAATAACATGCTAATCCTAGAAAATGGAGAAAAACTAATGGAGGATGGGTTGGAAACAAAAGCTCCCAGTTTCCTAGTTTACTAGCTTTTATCTTATCCATAGAAAAAGATGAAAAGCAGAAAAAGCAAAATAAAGCAGAATCTGCTGTAAAGTCTTGTATACTAATTCTGGATGGTCAAAAGGTGGTCAAGATCAACCAAGAATTGGAAATAAATCATTCCTAGGATATAGATTCCATGTATTGACTTTAAGGTGTAAGTGGATGCCAACTAATTAAGCCAGTGGGTGAATAATTAATCAAATAATGATTAATTATTTTATCCTAAGTTGTGAGTGGGTTTACTATAATCCTACACCTTTGAATCTACTAATAATGATGCTTAATACAAAGCTTTAATTTTGGTCCTAAATATTTTGAAGGACTTGGGAGCTATGAGAATAGTTGTGTATGGAGATTTAGAGTTGAGAATCAATTAGATGAATGGTACCTATTAGACTAATCAACCACAAATGAGGGCCTATGTAAACGAAGAGTGGGGCTTATTTGGAATTTTTTTTTTTGAGCATAAAGCCCTTATTATTGGAGGCATTTTCCACCATACACACTCATTTTGGTCAATTTGGCCTAGTTAAACCACTATCCTAAGTTTTATTGACTTAATTCAAATTAGAGGAGCACTATATGACATCATGCTGAGTAGACCCTTGCCTACCTTCAGTCAAGGAGGATAACTAAGCCTTCTCCTTCGATTTTGGAGGCTAACTAGAGCACTCCGGGGGTGATCTTAGTGTCATAAATGCACTTATTGCTAACTGATGGTTACAATCAGTTAAATGGAATAGTGAAGGTGCCTCCCTTGATTAAATTGATTATTTAATGAACTGGAGTCAACACGGGTGCCTCCAACCACTTCTGATGGTCAATCACACTTCAGTTAACCTCATCGGGGTTCATTGGAGTCATTGATGCACTACCACATGTGGGTTGGATTGCAGTGACATGTGTCTGAGCTACTTTCAATTAGATTAGTTATTTATTGCACTTTGAATTTAGTTAGGGATCAGTTGAGTCAGTTAAGGTTTTGATTAGTGGTTAGCTTGAGTGTTCACTGTGGCTTACATTTAGCTAAGCTAGAATCACTCATTCAATTTGAATAACCTCCTTCAAAATTCGAATTGTCTTGGCACTCATGCATTTGGCATGATTATTGTATTGTATCATCATTCTTTCATTTGATTATAGAGAGCTGCTACTTCCATTGCAGCACCATTTTGCCAATTTTATGCATATATGTCTGTATTCTTTGTGAGACTGTGTTTTGAGTTCCTAGACCAATGTGATAAATTAATAAGGTATCAGATCTCATAGCAGGACAAAGCTCAAATCTCTCAAAAACAAGATTTTTGATAGATCTTGCATGAAAAATTAAGCAAAGCTAAAAAATTCTAGCACTGCACTAGAAGCCAATGCTTACCACTTAAGACCCCAAGTAAGGAAATTGTTGGTCAAACTTGCTTGATAAACTATGGTAGGTGTGATGAAAGCCTGAAATGTGCAGGATGTCCAACCTTACAGTGCTCCTTTTTTTGTGATTTACAAGTTTTAACAGGTGAAAGCATTCACTCCAGCAGTTTCAGATGGCTTCTTCCGTAGAACTCTTGACTTCGTTCAATTTCCACTCATGGAAAGGAGACATGGATATCTAGCTATGTTCTAGAGGACTCTATAGGGTCATTATGGACACTGAAGAAGATCCTGCTTCTGTGACATACAAAGCTAGATTCTTAAACAAGAAAGATGAAGCATTCAGATTCTTGTGCCTCTTTGTTTCCCGCAATCTTCTTTTCCATCTCTCGGGATTGAAGACTCCAAAGGAAATTTGGGACAAATTGGAAACCCTATATGGAAAGTAGGATGATTTGAGAGTATACCAGCTTGAGAATGAGTTGATGTCTCTCCAGCCTTCCAATTTTGAGACCGTGAATGACTTTTACACAAGTCCAAGCACATTGTCTTACTATTGAAGCAATGTAAAGTTGAGAAGGAGGATGATCAACTCATCCTCACCATACTCTCCAAAATTGGAGCTGATTATTTGGTTTTTGTCTCTACATTTCGTGCGAGAAAGCTCACAAAACATGGATGGAATATGCCTTCACTTAATGCTTTCATTGACTCCCTAAGAAGTGAACATGATAAGCTTATCCAGATGGGGATCATTAGATCCTCCCGTGATCAAGCCCTCCATGTCTCAGGGCCGAAAGATCTGAAGGGTAAAGGAAAGGAGTAGAAGAACCCAAAAACCAAATTCGAAGCTCCTAAGCCTAATGTTGAAAACCAGCAGCATGAAGAGTCTTCCGGCTCAAAGAAGAACAAAGGAAAAGGGCATCATTGAAAGGAAAAAGTCAAGTGTTCATACTACGGGAAGGGCTTCCACCCTGAACATGCCTGCATGAAAAATAATCTTAATGAAGCTACCTCTCTCATTGAGAGAAATCACATCAATCTTCTATAATGCTTTCGGAGGAGAGATTAGCAAGATAGGGAACTACATCATGATAGAGGTCATGCCCTCATGGAAAGCACCTCAAAGTCCAAAGCACTCTTGATCGATTCTGGAGTTTTGAACCACATGACGGATGAAAGAGATTCTTTCTCATCTTTGGAGACCATCAAATCCATTCCCATCAACATGGGATATGACTCCACTATCATTTCGGAAGGACAAGGTACTGTAGATCTTGAGAATGGCTATTTTTTAAATGTTTTGTATGTACCATATCTAGTATCAAACATCCTGAGTGTTTATCAAATGACACATATGGGAGTTCCCAAGAGATTATGTTTTATTCCAAATGATGTAGAGATCACAGAACTTGCATCCGGGAAACTTGTAGCTAAAGGACTTGCAAACCATCATGCAAGATCCTATTAGTTCTCCCATTTTGTGACGAATGCAAAGCCCAATGCATTGTTGACTCATGGAAATGAAGTAAGTAGATTGTGGCATGAGAGGTTCAGCCATCTAAAATTAAAATACTTATAGCAATTACAAAAAAATTATATGGTTGAAGGCCTCCCGATCATCAAGGAAACCACTGGAATTTGCAAGGGCTGTGCTGTTGGAAAGCACCCTGAGAACAAGTTCGATCGGGGGAAGGCAAGGTGAGCATCATGCATCTTGGGACTGATACATTCTGGTATCAGTGATCCCATGCCTATCACATCCATGAATGGATCAAGGTATGTTCTGACTTTTATTGATGATTTTTTTAGGTACACATGGGTCTTCTTTATCAAAAAGAAGTATGAAGTTTGTTAAAAATTCATTGATTTAAAGGCCTTGATTGAGAATGCATCTGGACAAAACATCAAGATATTGAGAATTGATAATGGTGGGGACTATCTCAATAATGAGTTTCTACACATATCCTCCCAAAGTGGTATTCAGGTCCAGCATTCAATTCCATACACTCCCCAGCAGAACGATGTAGCGGAGAGGAAGAATTTGTCTCTCAAGGAGATGACCACCTGTATGCTGGAATCAAAGAAGTTGTCTACAAATTTTTGGGCTGAAGCCATGCATGCTGCAGAATCTATTTAGAATATATTTCCACACTCATCCAAGATAGGGAAGACCCCTTTCAAAGCATACATCAGACACAAACCAGATGTGTCCAATCTGCGCATGTTTGGGTGCACTACATGGGCCCGAATTCCAATTAATAAAAGGAGGGCTTTGCAACCGCAAAGCATAGAATGTCTATTTATTGGGTATCCTAATGAATCAAAAGGTTTCAAGCTGTTGGATATCAAAACAAAATAGATCATCATCGAAAGGAGTGTCAAGTTTGATGAGCCTCTTCAGGAGGTGGAACTAGTGAAGGAGAAAACTGTTGAATTTCCTTCCTATTCTACTAAATATTTGGATAATGAAATTGGGGGTGATGACCTGATTTGGATCCTTTGATTTCTGATATCAGTGTACAAAAAAAATCAAATGTTGAATCAGAACCTAAAAGACAAAATCATTTCCCAACATGGGCCCGACAAACACTCTCCTTTGTAGGAGATAACATTGGAAATCCAGATGATCCAAGGAGAACTCGATCTAATTTCCAAAGAGCCGATATTGCACTCTCTTGTCCTAATTAGTTGTTGTTTGAATCTTGTTATTTGATGATAATTTCAGACCCAAAGTCCTACTACCATTCTTGGAAGGATTCGAGATGGCAAGTTGCCATGGATGAAGAGATGAATTCTCTTCAAAAAAACACTACTTGGGAGCTAGTTTCTCTTCCTCCGTGAAGGAAACTGGTTCAATGCAAGTGGGTGTTTCAGACTAAGGTTGCTATAGATGGAAGCACCTACAATTATAAGGCAAGGATGGTGGAAAAAGGTTTCTCCCAGGTCCAAGGTGTGGACTACCATCATACTTTTGCACCGGTTGCAAAAATGGACTCCATCCGCCTATTTTTGGCAATTTCAGCATCTAAGCACTGGCAAGTGCATCAAATGGATGTTAAGTCAGCCTTTTTGCATGGATATATTCATGAGGAGATATACATGAAGCAGCCTAAGGTCTACATTTCTGATCCATCTTTGGTTTGCAAGCTAAAGAAGTCACTATATAGGTTAAAATAGGCCCCAAGAGAGTGGTATTCCAAGATGGATTCCTTCCTTCTCTCGCAAAATTTCCAAATGTGTAGATCAGATCCAAATGTGTATATACAGTAGTGTGATGGTAATTAGATTATTATTGTTTTATATTTTTATTACTTACTGATCACAGGTAGCCAAGTTGCTTCTATTTTAGTCATCAAAACTGCTCTCCACAATGCATTTGAAATGAGCAATTTGGGGCTCTTAAAACAATTTTTGGGGCTCAAAATTGAGCAAAATTCTGATGGGATAATGGTCACTTAGTGCAAATAAATATGATACATATTATTAAATTTTAACATGGCTGAATTTAGGCCTGCACTATTCCCTTTCCTTTCAGGGATCAACCTTGAAGAAGGAAAAAGCACACCTCCCATGGACTGCACTATTTATCGACAGTTGATTGGTAGCTTGTTGTACTTAAAACATTCTAGGCCTAATATCTGTTATGCCATGAATGTTTTATAAAGATAGATATAGCATCCCCATGATCTTCATTAGAAGGAATCCAAGAGGATCCTCCAGTACATTCAGGGAACCAGAACCTACGGCATTCACTATGCTGCAGACTTCGAGCTAGAGTTGGTTGGATACACAGATTTTGATTGGGCGGCTGATTCTATTGATTGAAAGTCTAATTATGGATATGTCTTCATGTTTGGTGGTGGCCACAATTTCTGGTATAGAAAAAAGTAGGCCGCCATAACATTGTCTTCAGAAGAGGCCGAGTATCGAGGAGCGGTGAATGCTTGCATCCAAGCTGTTTGATTGCAAGACATTCTTTCAGATTTTTATCTTGGTAGTACTTTGTCCACTGTCCTCTTTTGTGAAAATCAAATCTCTATTAAGATATCCACATATCCAGTTACCAGGCAGAGGACCAAGCATGTAGAGATACACATGCACTATATCATGGAGCTAGTGCATGACATGACCATCATTCTGCAATACTGCCCAACTGATGAGTATATTGCAGACATCTTCACCAAGATCTTTTCAGAAAAAAAGTTCACTTACCTTCGTTCACTATTGGGGGTGAGTTCATCAGGGTGATCCAATTACTTTTAGTGTTCCAAGGTGTCATATGAAGCTTACATGGAGCTTGAAGTGGAAATTCGAGAGATGATGGAATGTGACACCCCATGCGTGGAGCAGTGGAAAGTCGTGGAAAGGTTCGGGAAGACAAAATACATCGTTCATTTATAAGAACAGCAGTCGTGCGCTGAGGAGCTACTGGGATAGGCCTTGTACCAAGTTGATTTAATTTAATGATCAGTTAGGATTGAAGCTGTAATTTATTCCAAGAAGTTAGGGATTTAGTTACAAGACTTTAAATTAATCCGATCATTCATTTATGAATCTTCTTGGAAGATTAATCGGTTTATGTATATATTTGCATCTGTTTTATTTTATGGGGGTTGGAACCCGTCCTGTGGTGGAATGTTTTGAAAGACATATACATTTCTGAGCAAGAAATTGAATGCAAGGAAATTATCAGAGATTCCTGCGTCATTTACATTATAGTCTGTGCTTTCTTTCTTTGTGATTGTTTTTTTCCTGTGTTCATTCCATTCTGTTTTCTTCATATTTGGAACCAAGTGTTAAATGATTGGAATTCATATTTATTATGCTTTGGTCATTGTTTCAAATATTTTATAAACCTTTCTGCTAAATTTAGTATTGAATTCATATCTTGATGCTCTGTATTGATGGACTATGCTCTACTTCTTCTGCTCCAAATGGATTAAATGAATGACTGTAATTGAATGGTTACCCTGCCTTTGATGAGCTCTTGCACATACAATTTTCTGTTATTTTATCTATATGTGACTCCATGCCCAATGGTTATGTGTATTGTTTCAACGACCTTTATAATCTTTGGGTCTTGATACGTATATCTGGCCTTGTTAAATCTGTATCTGAGAGATCCCTCTCTAGAAAGAAAAGCCAGTTTATTTCTAAAAGTGGTCTTTGTTGTTACCTTGGGATATACCTTTTACAACCTGAGTATTTTCTGAGTGGTAACAAACTGGCACCGTTGCCGGGGAACGAAAGTGCATATCTGCCCTGGGAGAACGACAAAGTTTGAAGAAATATTTCTGTGGGAAAACAGAAATTTTATTAATTGGAAAGGTTGTATATTTTCCTTGGCGACTCCATTGTGAAAGCTTTTTCAGAACTTAAAGAGTCATTATGGCTTCTAGAAGACACACGTGAGGTAACTCTGATACCGAAATCTTGAAAAGTTTTGAAGACCCAGAAAAGTTATTTAAAATAAAGAATAAAGAAAAGTTAAGTTTTCCTTTATTTGGTGCATCATCATCTCAAGATTCCCATATTGATCCAGAATGGGAAGTTAATGCTGGGAAAAATCTGTTGAGAACTAAATCTGAGTCTGACCTCAAGAATACTGAGTTTAATCCTCGTAGGTTAGAGTCTTATTTGTTGGATTCTCTCTGGAGAGATTTACAACAAACCACAAAAGCTGAAACATTCACCTCTCAGAATACTCAAAGCTCTTCAGTTTGTGTGAATCCACCTAGACCAATGGCAGCTAGATTTGCTCCCTTGCGCTTGCTCGCTTTATTACATGACCTCCCTTAGAACTATTCCCAATGAATTTCTTTGTTTGATGGAGAAGTTGACATAACCGCAAAACAACATGTTGCCAAGTTTGAAGATTTCATTAACCTAGAAGAAGTTGATTATCCAGATGTTAAAATGTGGTTATTTGCCCAAAGTTTGTCGGGTGAGGCAAAGAAATGGTTTAAATATTTGTCAAATGGGTCTATAGTGAATTTTCTGGCTTTCCAAAATGCATTTCTGGATAGGTGGGATGATAAACAGAACCCTTTACAACTCTTATCTCAATATAACGGTCTCAAGAAAGGAGGTTTTGAATCTGTCCATGAATTTTCTAGCAGGTTTATGAGGGTTTACAATTCCATTCTGGAAGATATAAAACCTTCTACGGCTACAGCCAAATTACACTATGCTGGAGCTTTTGATAATGATTTTGCATTTTCATTATGGGAGAGGAAATCAACAACTCTTGCTTCCATGTTTACAGATGCTCTAGAAGTGGAAGCAAATATGATGGCAAGTGGAAAGATGAAACATAGAGATATTGATAGGAGGAAAAAGGAAGAAAATTTTCCTTCTACTTATTCTTCTACCAATGATGCCACATTTGAAATGATGTTGAAGACAATGGAGAAGTTGATGGATAGATTGACCATTGATAATAGGGGATTCAATAGAGAACAAGCTAAACCTCAGATCAGGAACCCTAATTTTAGAAGGCTGAATCCTCCCGTTTCTCCACCAAATAGACAAAGAGACATGAGGAATCCAAGGAATCAAGAGGAACAACAAATCCATCCACCATTTCCTGAAAATTATGTTGCTAATGAAGAAGACACCGCTGAAAATGAGATTCATCTTTTTGGAGAGCAAGATTCAGAGATATATCTTACTGAAAAAGAGCATAACCTATTTGAACAGGAAGGTGGAAATGAAGATTTTGAGATGGAGACCGAGCAGTATCAAAGGGGTTATTTACATGCTATGGATGATGTACAGAGGAAAATCAGATTGAGGAACAGGGATGTCCTCGTAAATAAAGGGAAGGAAAACCCAAATCAGCCTTCCACTACTTCTTTGAATGTGGAAAAGGGAAAAGAACTACAAAAAGAGCATTTTGTAAATAAAGAGGTTGAAAATGATGTACAAAGAGATAAAAGAAACAAACAAGCGACTCCGGCTGATGTAGAAAGGATTGGTACTAGTTTTAATTTAGAAAATGAGCTTTCAAAGCTAAAAATATATGTTCCATTCAATGAGTTATTGAGAAACACTGAATACAGGGATACTATCACAAAAATGGTAAAAAATCAAGGAGAATGGCAATCTGACATTTTAGAGTTGAACGATGATAATCCTGCTATTTCATTTGGGTCAAAGGTTGAAAATTTAGAAAGTGAAGAAGTCCCTCCTTTCTATTTGAGTTTAAATATGCATGATAAGGTGGTCCACAATGCTATGCTAGATTCAGGAGCCTCACATAATTTAATGCCGAAAGGAGTGGTGGAAAGTTTGGGATTGGAAGTGACAAGGCACTACAAAGTTTTGTATTTATTTGATTCTAAAAGAGTAAAATGCCTTGGCTTGATTAAAGATATGGTGGTAACCCTAAATAAATTTCCATCGAAGACTATAGTCATGGATGTGGTAGTGGCAGATATTCCACCTATGTTCGGGGTATTGTTGTCAAGATCTTGGACTTCCAAGTTGAAAGGTAGTTTACAGATGGATATGTCATATGCTACAATTCATGTTCGAGATGGGAGCAGAAGATTATATAGTGAAAAAAGAACTCCTTATGTAGTAAGCAGTCAAGATAAACCTGAAGTTCATCACATATATGCTATTGGTACTAATCTGGGGTCTTCTATTTTTTTTAATGATGCTGTCCCACATGATTTAGAAGAGGCATTACAGAAGAAGTCTGAAGAAAATAAGGAAAAAGAAGTGATGGATCAAGATGCTTTGGAAGCAAAACAAAAAAGAGAGGGCCAGTGGATTATGTATTTTGATGGATCTGCTGCAAAAATCGGTGTCGGAGCCGGTGTGTATATAATTTTTCCTATTCAGGATTTCAATGCTTTGTCATACAAATTAACATTTGAATGTACAAATAATGTGGCCAAATATGAAGTGTTATTACTGGGATTGCATGCTTTGAAGGACTTGGGAGCTCAAAAAATAAGGGTCTTGGGAGATTCAGAGTTGGTGATAAATCAGGTAAATGAAAGCTATCAAACTAGGAATCCTCAGATGAGAGCTTATAGAAATGAAGTATGGGATATGTTGGGAAACTTCTTTACAGAGCATGCAATTCAATTAGTTCCCAGACATGAAAATTTGGTAGCTGATTCTTTGGCTGTGGCTGCTGGAAAATTTGAAACTCCTGTTGCTGGTCAGAGGGAATACCAAGTCGAAATTGTGAATAGACCATCTATTCCTGATAATTCCAAATATTGGCAGGTGTTCGAAGATGACATGCAGATCAGAAGATTCCTAGAACTCTCAGTAGAGTTTCTGAATGTTCCTATTGACATTGAAAATGACAATGATGAAAGTATTCAAAATGATGATGAGGGACCAGATGAAGAAAGGGATGGTGCTGAAAAGTTAAAGGGAACCTTGGTAGGTAAGGACATTATTCAATTGAAAAACAATTTCATACCAAGGGGTTTGATTCCTTTAGAAAAACGTTTTGATCAAAATGATGTTGCTAAGAACCCAAAGGTAAAGCGCGTGGATGATGCTATTGAAGATAAGAATATTGGCACTGTAGAAAATCCTAAGATTGTAAAATTATCCAAGAAATTACCTGAAAAGGAAAAAGAAGAGTCTGTGAAATTAATGAAAAAGTATACAGATGTATTTGCTTGGAGTTATGAAGACCTCAAGGAGTATGATACATCTATCATACAGCATACTAATCCTATAAAGCCTGGAGAGAAACCTTTCAAGCAAAAGCTCAGAAGGATAAAACCTAAGCTGCTTCCCATCATTGAAAAGGAAATTAAGAAATTGTTTGATGCCAAAATCATTGTCACTCTAAGGTTTTCAATGTGGGTTGCAAACCTTGTTCCTGTTAGAAAGAAGAATGGAGAAATAAGATTGTGTATAGACTTCCAGAATTTGAACAAAGTTTCTATGAAGGATAATTATCCTTTGCCAAAGATGGACCATATATTGCAGAAGATAGTTGTGGCTGAAAGAATTTCAATGTTGGACAGTTTTTCTGGCTATAATCAGATCAAAGTATTGCCTGAAGATCAAGAAAAAATTTCTTTCACTACACCTTGGGGTACCTTTATGTATGCAAAGATGCCTTTTGGCTTGATGAATGCAGGAGCTACTTTTCAACGAGCTATGGACATTGCTTTTGAAGGGGAAATTGGGAACTTTGTAGTGATCTGCATGGATGATATCACAGTCTATTCAAGATCTGACAGAGAGCATCTATGTCATCTAGAGAAAGTGTTCATGAAATGTAGGCATTTTGGTATATCATTGAATCCAAAGAAGTCTAATTTTGCATTAGAAGAAGGAAATTTGTTGGGCCATATAATATCAAAAGATGGAATAAAGATTGATCCTGAAAGGGTGAGTGCAATTTTGAAAGTAGGTGAACCTAGGAGTAAGAAAGAAATACAATCTTTCTTGGGACAAGTAAATTTTCTAAGAAGGTTTGTGCCAAGTTTCGCTGAGATCCTAATGAACATCACTAATATGTTGAAAAAAGGTCATGAGATAAAGTGGAATGAAGGAGCTAGAAGGTCCTTTTGGGAAATCAAAAAAGCAATATCAGAGGCTCCTGTGTTGGTGAGCCCATATTTTACCAAAGACTTCTCAGTTTTTTCATATGCTTCAGAATATACTATAGCAGCAGTTTTATTGCAGAAAAATGATGAGAATTTGGAACAGCCCATAGCATTTTTCAGTAAGATGTCGCGGGATGGAGAATTGAAATATGATATCATGGAGAAACAAGCATATGATTTAGTCAAAGCATTAAAATATTTCAGAGTGTATATTCTGCATTCACATATAATTGCACATGTTCCATCTGCTGCAGTAAAAGGGATTTTGACACAACCAGACCCAGAAGGCAGGAGAGTGAAATGGATAGCTACATTGCTAGAATACGACATAGAAATAAAGCCTACTAAGCTGATTAAGGGACAAGGATTAGCTAAAATGATGGATAATTCTAATTATGAGGCTTTACAAATCAATTTCATGTCTCACCAAGCTAATCAGTTGGATACAGAAGTAGAAGTGATGGCTAATTTTGTGGCATCTCCATGGTATTCCAATATTGTATATGTCCTTCGAAATTTACAAGCACCAGAAGGATTGAGTAAGTCAAGAGCCCGATCCATAAAACTGAAAGCTACCAAATTTTGTATTTTGAATCAGTATCTTTATTGGAAGGACCCTAGGGGTGTGTTGCTAAACTGTCTTTTGGAAAATGAAGCTCAGCATACAGCCAAAGAATTTCATAAGGGGGATTGTGGAGGACATCATTCATGGAAGGTAACTGCCAATAAAATTCTGAGGGTAGGCTATTATTGGCCTACATTATTTGCAGATGTCACCAATGCCAAATGTTTTATGGAAAAAGAAAGGTGCTTCCACTTCATTTAAATCCAATAACAGTAGAAGCTCCATTCAAGCAGTGGGGTTTATATTTTATTGGTGAAATAAACCCCAATTCATCAAGACAACACAAATGGATTTTGACAGCCACAGATTATTTTACAAAATGGGTCAAAGCTATTCCCACTAGAAGAGCCACTGAAAATGTAATCATGGAATTCCTTGAGGAAAATGTATTGGCTCGGTTTGGGTGCCCCAGAAGAATAGTGATAGACAATGTGGCTGCATTTAAATCTAAGAAAATGATTGATTTCTGTCACAAATACCATATAAGCCTTAATCATTGAACTGCCTATTATCCGCAGGGAAATGGGTTAGCTGAATCTTCAAATAAAGCTTAGTAAGGATCATTAGGAAGCTGTTGGAAGATAATAAAAGGTCCTGGCACACTAAAATCAAGTATGCTCTATAGGATGATAGGATTAGTACCAAAAGGGCGATTGGCATGTCTCCGTTCCAGCGGTGTATGGGACTGAAGTCATTTTTCCAGCATCATTAGGGGTTTTAGTTATGATATATTTCCAAGATCAGCAAGAAGAACCTAATCATATGCAAAGGAGGATAAATCAGATTATTGAGCTGGATGAGCGAAGGAATAAGGCTTATGACAAGGTGCAGTTACATCAAGAAAGAAAGAAAAATACTTTTGACAGAAGAATCAAGGAAGAGTAGTTTCAGATTGACGATTTGGTCTTAAAATGGGATGCTCCCAAAGAAGACAATCATGGGAAATTTGATCATATGTGGGTGGATCCTTATGTTGTTGTTGGCTACAGAGGACAAAACGCATTTTTGCTAGAATATCCAGACGGGGTTCTTCTGGATAGTAACCCTGTCAATGGAAGGTATCTGAAACATTACCTATCCTGAAGAGGGGGGTAAATTTGTATTATAGCTTGTAAATACTTATTTCTCTTTACAAAGTCAATGAAAAAGGTAGGCCGAATGTATTTGAAGCCCACAGTGAAGGCCCTAAGATTCAGGAGGCATGCTTTTCTTTCTAAAAACAAAAAATAATATATCTATGAAAAACAAAAGATGAGTTTTTGGGAGTTATTGTGAAAAATCAAAAAACAGGCACCTGGTCTACGAGTTCTTTGATACCTCGCAGGGAGGATATCATCCCCAGATGGAGCCAGTTGTTAACAACCCTAATTAGTAGAAGCTCGAAAAATCATAGTAAAGAAGAGGTAAGGGTCGTTTGCAATACTTTGGTTAAAATTTTTATAGTATGAAAGCATGAAGAAAGGCGAAAAAATGAAAAGTTATCAAAAGATCCTATGGTGCGAAGTGGAAAGGAGAAGATCAACGGCCTATATTATGTTTGCTCTGCAAAATATGCAAGGAGAATAGGCGTATGCGGGCAGTTAATGTGATATATGGATCAACGGTCGTTGATCCATCTAGATGAGATCCACGGTCTGTATAAGCTTTGCTTTGTGAACCAACGCGATAGATAAAACCACGACGCTCCGCAGAATTGGATACGTGCCACCTGATCTAACGAAGAAAAAATAAAGGTAGATCAAATCAATGATCATGGATGACTCTGGAACAGAAACTTGCACGACGGATAAGACCAGGACGCCGGGCGGAATTAGTTACGTGGCGCTTGATCTGATGGTTGAAAATTAAAGGTGAAATAGATCAATGGTCACAAATGGATCCGGAGCAGGAAGATGCGCGACAGATAAAGGTAAAGGGTGGTTGCGGAATATAAACCACTGTCCACGTGGCCGATAGTGGTGGACTCCGGAGGTGAAATTGGTTTATTGAAAACCGCCAAAAGGAAGCTCCGGAGTGGGGTCCTATAAAAGGGAAGTTGAGTTGTTCTGTGGTTATTCTATTGGTGCCAGATGAGTGAAAAATACCTACGAATTTGTCAACCTTCGATTGTTAGTTTCGAGCACACGCCGCTGCAGTTAATAGGTAAGGCTTAAACACCCATAATTCGTCCATCTGAATTGCCATGGTCAACTAGATTATGGACCAAGGGAAGGAATTGCAAGGGTCTGGTCGTATTATAGATGACAGGGAAGATTACTTGGTTCATAGAGACAGAGGCGTGTGCTACCCCTTTCTGTCTATCGGAAGTGTATCAGTCAGTAAAGAAAGGTTATGGCACTATAATTCACAGGGAAATGATGTCTTGAATGTCTGTAAATCCTTTTTATATTATTTCGCGCTTGAACAAACCCTGCATTTTCCAGAATTTGCAAAATGGTGTGCTGTGAGTTATTCCCCTTCTCAGAGAATCATTGTAAGCCACTCTATGTCTCGAATCCTCTGTAAAATCAGTCCCAAAGTCATCCGCGAAAATCTCAATTTTCCTGACAGTTACCCTGACCAACGTGAACCTGTGAATGAGTTAATCCTTGCTGAATTGTTCAAGAGTTGTGAAACTGAAGTCCGTTGCCAATTCCTGTCCAATATTTTGAAAGAATGTCAATCTTTAGATGGTCTTTTCTTACCTTATCCTGTGCATATTTTTAAAAATGAAGTTCAATTAGTGGTATCTCTGGTCTGTCAAATATTGGGTCTTGATGATGATTGTCATGTGAGTGAATTCATCCTTCGTTTTTATTGAAAATAAGTTCCTTAGGTTCTGAATCCCAGTCGGTTCCCGTGTTCAGTCTAGATGAGTACATAGCAGAAGCAATTCATCTTCAGCTAAGTGAATTCCCAAAAGTTAGGTTCTTTAAATTTCATACTTACTTGTTGAACATGCTGCTATGTTCAAATGTCACTGAACTATAGTTTTTGAGTACTATCTTCTCTTCTGATTTGCCCAAGCAAATCAACATGTTTGAATTTTCCAATTCAATCATGTTAGAAATGTATAAAATGTTGTTCGATGAAGAATTGCCCTGTGTGTTGGAGGAGATGAAGTGTTTGATGCAGTCCTCACCCGAAGACCGAGTTGGAGACTGGTTCCTACACAAAGATTCCACTATTTTAAGGGTATATGGATTTATCGGGAAGCCTTATAAGTTACCCACTTTCCTAACCCCGAGAATTTTTGCATTAGAATTCATGAGGCAAAGGTTGCAATTTGAGGAAGAGCATTTTGGAGCTTTTAAAAAATCTTCAAATATTAAATTCCCCCTCAAGGTTGGCTCTTTCATTTTTTAAAATAAAGGTGCCTTAGTGTTTATTGAAAAATTGTTGGTAGGCATGGAATTCAAAAAGGAGTCAAGGATAAATTATGATCCCCAACATGTAATATTATTGAGGAAACAGGCCAATAAGAACAAACCGTTTGATCACCAGTCTATTGAAGGTTTGGCTGAAACAGCCAATTTGTTGCAGTTTATGGAGACTCCTAGGTCTGACGAAGATACACGTACTGTACTAGTTACAGTATCCCAAATAATAGAGGGTACTAGTATTGTAATTAAAAGAAGTCTCTCTGAGGTCGAGAGCATGGAATTGGATGAAGACGGATCACATAAAAAAGCCAGATTGTTTCAAGGTGGTGGAGTTTCAAGTGAAGAAATTTCTGATGATTTCAAGAGAGTTGCTCTAGTCCCAACGAAAGCTGTACAAATAAATCAGTTTTCATTTAAAAGTGTATATGGTTCAGAGTCAAGTACAACCTTCAAGTCAAAAGAGGAGCTCAAGGCTAGTTATATGGAGAAAAGAAAACAGACTCTGGAAGAGACAGGAAATCTGCTCCCACGAGTAAGAAATTTAAACAATCCAAAAACTTCTTTCATATCTGCCAGAGATGCCGAAAGAAATACCTTCAAGTTGGCCATGGTGAATGACAAAAAGATGTCAGAGATGGAAATCTAGTTGGATAAAATCAGTGTACTGGACAAGATACAGCTTCACAAGCAAACGAGTGACATCATCTATTCAGACCTGTTACAAGCTATGGTAAGAATCAATAAATTACAAATTTTGGTAGATAAATTAGAAATTCAATTGAAATATGAAAGAGTTGAAAATAAGGCCAATGCCATTCAGATCAAGAAACCACAAGCAGATATTGTCAGTTCGAGAAATGAGAAAGATAACACTCAGGTAGTCAGAAGAATGCTAGAAGAAAAGGACAATGTGCTCCAAGTTTTAAAGAAAAAATTGAAGATCCCAGGTACTGAGCATGTTCAGTCCTCTGAGTTATTGGCTCTGCAAGAAGAGAAAGACAAAATCCATCAAGATATGATGGAACGTAAAGGGAGAGCTGTTGAATTACAAGAAGAAAAAGACAGGTGGGAAAGTCAACGGAGTGAACTAATCTCTCAGATCTCTTTGCTGAAAAAGGATCAAAATGATGAAAAGGATATCATGGAGGAGTTAATGAATCAGATTCCCAGCGATGAAGATCTGTCCATTGTGAATATTGAGAAGCCATTGAATGATTTTTATGTGGATGATTTGTTGGTACCTATGTCCCAGGTGAGCTTAAAAGATGAGGAAATAAAAGATTTAAAAGTAGAAAATGAAAAGATAAAGTCCGAGTTGGCCAAAGTAAGTGATAGTAAAAATAAAATATTGCAGGACATGAATCAACTGTAGAAGAAATTCAATGAACTGAAAGAGAAAAACATAGGGAAAGGCCCTCTTCAGGGGGGAAAACATATCATTTGGGACACCTTGTCTATGGAGATTACAAAATTTAGGCACTATCTGAACTTTATTGATGATGAGAGTATTTTGATCAATTTGTCCCACCAAATATTAAAGTTAGTGAATGAACATATGGAGAGAAGACCTCTTACCACATCCTAGAACACATTGAATTTTTTAAACTCATTGACAAACCAGAAATTACATGATAAGTGAATAAAGGACAGGATATCAATAGTAATATGGGTTAATAAGTTCATCCACAAGCATCATTTAATGAAGACAGTCCAAGACAGAGCTAATGAAATGGTTTTACAAGTGAATAACTTCAAGCAGGTTTTTAAAGAGCTATTCGAGGACGGCTTGCCTTCCTTTTGGGACGAGGAGGGGCGGATGTTTTCTCAGGAGCACTATCACAGCTTGTTATTTCAGAGCTGCATGGACCACTCTAAATTTGATGATTTGGAAAAGGGCCTAACAGGAAAAGCTATTGTGGACAAATTGACAGAGGATTTTGAAATTTTACAAAAGTTCCTGATTGTCAGGAAAGGACTGCCCAAGGTGTCATATGAAGCTTACATGGAGCTTGAAGTGGCAATTCGAGAGATGATGGATAGTGACACCCCAAGCGCGGAGCATTGGAAAGCCATGGAAAGGTTCGGGAAGACAAAATACATTGTTCATTCAAAAGAATAGCTGTCGCACGCTGAGGAGCTGCTGGGATAGGCCTTGTACCAAGTTGATTTAATTTAATGATCAGTTAGGATTGAAGCTATAATTTATTCCTAGAAGTTAGGGATTTAGTTACAAGACTTTAAATTAAGCCGGTCATTAAGTTATGAATCTTCTTGGAATATGAATCAGTTTATGTATATATTTGCATCTGTTTTATTTGATGGGGGTTGGAACCCGTCCTGTGGTGGAATGTTTTGAAAGACATATACATTTCTGAGCAAGAAATTGAATGCGAAGAAATGATCAAAGATTCCTGCGTCATTTACATTACATTCTGTGCTTTCTTTCTTTGTGATTATTTTTTTCCTGTGTTCATTTAATTATGTTTTCTTCATATTTGGAACCAAGTGTTAAATGATTGGAATTCATATTTATTATGCTCTGGTCATTGTTTCAAATATTTTATAAACCTTTCTGCTAAATTCAGTATTGAATTCATATCTTGATGCTCTGTATTGATGGACTGTGCTCTACTTCTTCTGCTCCAAATGGATTAAATGAATGACTGTAATTGAATGGTTACCCTGCCTTTGATGAGCTCTTGCGCATATGATTTTCTATTATTTTATCTATATGTGACTCCATGCCCAATGGTTATGTGTATTTTTTCAACCACCTTTATAATCTTTGAGTCTTGATACATATATCTGGCCTTGTTAAATCTGTATCTGAGAGATCCCTCTCTGGAAAGAAAAGCCAGTTTCTTTCTAAAAGTGGTTTTTGTTGTTACCTTGGGATATATCTTTTACAACCTGGGTATTTTCTAAGTGCTAACAATTCCCATAAGTTTTAGGTCAAAATTCAGGATATTACAGATGTTGTCATTGAATATGTAATAGTATTATAATCAACATAATAATATCTCTTCCATTTCACGATGTGATTTCACAGTTGACGATCATTTCCGTCAATGTGGTAGTTAGAATTAAAAATGGCTAAATGAAAACATTCATCACATTTTTTACCTCCGACGCATTGTTTCTTATAGAATACTCGATCATTCTCTCACACAAATATTATTTTAGATACAAATTCATGAACACTCGTGGGAGGGGGGTTATTTGGCCAACATTGCATGCCAAAATTTAGAAATTTCTTATAATATAATTCAAATTCTATATGATATCTACAACAACACGTGTCGTGAACATAGATGGGCCTCACATAGCATGGTTTAAGCTTCACAAATGTGCTAAGGGAAATCTTCACATCAACATTACTCTCCATAGAAGTTTTGAATATTTCCACTTGAGTGATCTCTATTATGTGTTCGGCATGATTTTCATAGTTTCCTTTCGATATACAGTGTCGCACAACATCCATTTAATTTGGTAAGAAATGAGAGTGTAAATGCCAATACTCTTTCACCTTTTCCCTCACATTATATAAAAGTATCTCTTTATAAGGTTTCCTACAGATAAAACCCCAACATGATCCACTAAAAGATGCACCTTGACTGCATAAAGAGCATGTGAGGGACAGGGTCCAGGATCTTGTATAACTGGAATGAGTAATTTGATCGTAAATTAATTGATTATGAAGAAATTCCACATGTTCTTTTATAAATATTTCCTCCTCATTATCGAGATATCCATCTAGATTAGGCTAATCTTCAACAACTAACTTGTCATAACCAACAGAACTAGAAACATTTCATTCAATGTCAAATGTGTCTTTATGATGATTACTATCAATAATTGGGATATTGTAATGAGCGTGAGATTCTTCCTTAAAAAAAATAGTTGAAAATGTTTCTTTATTTTCATCACATTCTAGAATCATAACTTATCCATTATCCAATTCTAGTTCAAGTTTATGGGAAGACACATCATCTTGAAGATCATTGTGAGGAACAATTTCTTTTCGATTTATATCTTCAATCTCAACATGCAATTCATATTTCTCACAAGAATTTTAAAATAAAAACTCATCTTAAAAGTACCTTTTATAGTGCTCATGGAATACTGTATGAAATTCTTCAAGGATGAAATATTGGAAGGAGGTAATGAGAAATACCATTCGCGTGCATCACCATCCAATGAATACATGAACATATTCATATGAACATCCTTGTGTTTTATATCTAGAAGATTCATGCATTCATGGAACTTGATGAGGTGATCTACAAGATTATCTTCTCTCCTTTCTCTGAATATAGGTAGAAAATCTCCCCATTCTGTCATAGTCGGTACTAGATGTGGGAAACCAGGAATTGCTAAAAAATTAAAAGGTGCAAACCTCCGAGCGAGAATGGCTTCCATGGTCTTTGGCATCTTGGACCTTGACATATTAAACAAGTGGAGTTGCCAATATATTTTTCTGTAATGAAGTTGGAGTCGCCAGGAATAAAACTGCAGTCAAGCTAATATCCTTCTCTTCTCTACCATCAAGAGTTGGATTTCATCATTGTTGTTATTCCTGGGGAAGATACCTTCATTCCTCCGTCCCTGGAAACGTCTCCATAAGATGTTATCACTAAATGATGCACCTTGATTGCATAAGGAGCATTGCTAGTGAATCTTTAAAATTGGTTTAATGGGTAAATGAATTGATAGAGTGATGGAGGTATAAAATTACAAAGATCAGGCTTGGTTTAAAGATCAAACAACTGAAATGTATCATTGTAAAATACAATAATAATAAATACTATGAGCATGAATTTATAAAGAATGAATCTGGTTCTGCAACAGGACAGTTAAAGGTAATTCCACATCATTATAAGAATCTTGTGACGGATTATCAACACCACACACAAGATAAAATAATAACTAGATAGAATTCATGTATAAAAGCAAAATAGACTCATGATTATAATCATTTAAAAGCAACCATCCTACATAAAGAGAAACAAAGTGCATACATGCCCTGCCAATACCATCTCAGCCCTCAGTTGGAACTCTCTACCCATCCTTCTACAATTTCTAATCATGTCTTTTATAATATTACAGATTGAACAATCCTCCCGCAAAATATGCTCTCTTGCAAATTTAAAATACAGACAATCTCGAGCTCCCTAGCAGAAACTATGGAGAAGATAGCTCAACTGTCAACTTTTAATACCAAGTGTCCCTTTACCAAATATTTGACTGTAACCTCATCACCAGTCATCCTCAAAATATGTAACTGGCAAGAAATATGGAACTGAATGTTTGAAGAACTCATTCTAATTCTCTATCTCCTAATACTCTACCATTTCAAACTCAACATCTGGCTGAATTTTTCACTATGGACACACTTTATGTATGAAATTAGTCCAGCGATATTCTCTAGAAGCATATCTGAAGATAACTTGTGAATAATTTGAATCGTGAAGTTTAAAAGTTAAACACAGGGAGGCTTTGTTGGTGCCTTGGTTTTAAGACTATGAAATATATCTTACGGTCATAAGAAAAAAAAAACTAATAATTTATGATCTATATGGCCAAATGTTTGAACTCTAATGGATGTATAAAGCTTTCTTTGAAGCTTGCTTGTGTACAACATAAAATTTGATCCATGCCACTCCATGCTTAAACTTTGAGATATGGTATGAGCTTTGAAATATAATATGTGGGAATATAAGACAAAAATCCCTAACAAAAGGATCATGTTAATGTGAGCTTAAAAGTATATAATTTAAAAGGTTAAAGTTAAAGGGTATATGAAAAATAATATTCATAAAACCTTTTAAAATATAATTTAAAACCTTTTGAATTAATTTTAAAGTTTATTTGATGTTGTGGCTTTGGAATGAGAGTGGTAAAACAGACCTGGACTTGGATTTCAAAGCTTGGGAGAACTTAATAAGATCTTATGGCATTTTCAATTGCAAATGAGAGAATATAAGCCAAACACCTATATTACGAATTGACTAGGACAAGGGTTTAAGGTGATGATAAATTAGCTAAGCTGACACAAAAACTCAATGCTTTGGTGAAAAGATGTTGTTGTATGAGAATCACAATATTTTTCATGCATGCTACAAGAATCTAAATTTTTTGATGGGGGTATATTTTGGTGACAACACCTTCCTCAATTTGGGGATGGCATGCTCCTTTTGAGCTGCCAAGAACAAGTAGACCCGTGTCTTTTGAATCCATCACTGCAACTAGTGTTTCATCTTGATTGGGCTGGAGTCTTTATATCTTATTCCTAACTTGTTCCAAACCTTGAAATCCTTCTCTTCTAATACTTCAAACTTAAAGCACACTATAAATTCAAACTACTCACACTGCAAACTTAAGGGAATGCTTGAAGCAACAAGCTTATTTATCCACATTATCTACACTAACCAAAACTACAACTTTGGTAAAGTAAAATTATGCTTCCAATGAATGCATACAAGTATCTGAATACTTGATGAAAATCTTGATCTTTGTATTAGCAAGAGGAAGACAGGAACAAAAATCAACATCTGTCTGCAAATTTGATTTTTAGACTTATCATGAAATGAATACGGAAACCTTGAATTGATAAATTCCTTAATATAATCGGCTACTGGGTCATACCACTTTATCTATTTTGGATCATCAAACTTGTCTTTATTCTCGATCTTGATATCAAAAGACAGCCGAAAAGTGCTTTGAAAAGACAAACTCTGTATCTTGACCTCTAAAGATTCAATCTATTTCTCAATATATGCAACAAATTATTTTAGAAATATGACTTTAGAATCTGAGTTACATGAACTTGACTTTAAATAAGAAGATAAAAGGGAAGAAAAAATTTCATCTATTTCCTCATCAATGCTCATATCATTCCATTCCATGAAATTTTTAATGGAAAGAGAATCTGCCCTAAAATCTATCTTCTCCATCCATGTCTTCAAAAAGATAATCCAAAAATCTGTTATTGATCTATTTGACCCAACTGACAAATCTTCCACCCAACTTTTACACTTTCCTTGTAATGAATCATAGAATAGTCTAATAAAGACATCTTTATGTTTAACTCTAAGTTACTTCATAAATTCATAGAAATTAGATATATGTTTCACAGTTAAGCTGAGATATTCTCCATTGAATTTAGGGCCATTTCTCAACAAATGTTGATCTGTAGGAAGAAGATTCAGAAAACCAAGAAGTTATGCAAAATCTGGACATGCATACCATGAAACAATAGAAGTTGCATCAGAAGTCCTCATTAGTCGAATGAAATCATCAATGAAGCTTTGAAATCTGGATCTGCAGTAGTTGGAGTCACCAGGTGAATAATTTGCAACCACTATGTCACCATCCCTTGTTCACCATCAAAGACCGGATATATTCATTGTCATTCTTCCCAAGGAATATATCTTCGCTCCTTCGTCCCCGACAATGATGCCAAAATATGTTATCACTAAAAGATGTTCCTTGACTTCTGAAAGAACATGGCTAGTGAATCTTTAAATTTATTGAAAGGATGATAAGATTTGTAAGTTAAAAAGTGGATAATATAACAAGGATCAGGATAATATATGAGAATATTGATCAGTGAATGTATAAACATAAATAGGGTAGAAAGATCACAAGAATGAACTCATATAAAGATAAGAAAAGCTCTATCTAGATCAATGATAAACATATAAACCATCCACAAGAAACCAAATATTGGAAAGAATCATGGACACAATATAATATTTATCAGTTCAAAATGAAAATAGAACATGCCAATCTCGAATATGATCACTTCAAAGTCCTCTTTGAAAACCCAAAAATCTAATACATACCTTTAAAATAATAAAAAATATCAGTATGATCTCTGATTACATTCTCATCCTCCATTGTTGATACCTTTCTCCCCAATTACATTGCACACAACATAATTTATACAAAATTATAAGACCCTTGTTTTCCTAGCTCTTAGGGATCGAACTCAATCTATATACTAAAACTAAAAATAAAACAATTTCATATTTTCTACAAATAATTTGAGATCATTGATTCGATACTTTGGCTAAAAATCAGGATCAATCTCTCAGGTGTCAAATTTCCTTCATTGCTACTGAATGTTGTGCAAAATACTCTGCCACCTGTGCGTAAGCTATTTTGTTGTTTATTGAAATCAATTCATATCTTTTTTATATCAAGAATCATCTCCAGCTTGATATTTCTTTGCTAAAATCTTGTTGGGACTTGACACATGTATGTTGTTCGCTCAAGTGGTAATATATATATCCTTCCAAAATTGGTTTCATGTTCATGATTTTTCCACTTGTTCTTTGACATACTTCAAAATATTCTGAGTCTTAATGGAATGAAACAGGTTTCAAATTCCTCAAAGAATAAGGTAGTGTATGACAACAGTATGTACCAAGACTTAGCTTCAACCTTAGTGTTAAAATTTGAATGCTTTGGTAACTTCATAAAACTTGGACGTGAGCACAAAGATTTGGCATATTTGACGAGGAATTGTAAAGCCAAACAAAACCAAAGACGATGAAACTTAAGCAGTTCTGACATCTGAGTGTGTGATCTGACAACCTTAGAACTGGTTGGGCATTCATATGAAGAGTAAATCCAACATTTGACGCTTATATGCTTTTCTTTTACAACTAGAATTACCTCCTTGATGCACCTGTGAATGAAATTGATAGCTGTTAATGTATCCTTTTAATAAGCATTCACCTTAACACATGTCAACTCTAAATCTTACTTTCCATCCATGCATAAAGCATAAAATTTGATCCATGTCACTCCATGCTTAAACTTTGAGATATGGTATGAGATTTGGAATATAAGATGTAGGAAGATAAGACAAAAATCCCTAACAAAAGGATCACGTTAACATGAGATTAAATTATATAATTTAAAAGGTTAAAGTTAAAAGGTATATGAAAAATAATATTCATAAAACCCTTTAAAATATAATTTAAAACCTTTTAAATTAATTTTAAAGTTTATTTCATGGCGTGGCTTTGGAATGAGAGTGGTAAAACAAATCTTGACTTGGATTTCAAAACTTGGGAGAACTTAATAAGATCATATGGCATTTTCAATTGCAAATGATGGAATATAAGCCAAACACCTATATTACAAATTGACCTAGACAAGGGTTTAAGGCAATGATAAATTAGCTAAGCTGACACAAAAACTAAATGCTTTGGTGAAAATATGTTGTGCTATGAGAATCACAATCGTTTTCATGCATGCTATAAGAATATAAAATTTTTGATGGGGTTAGATTCTAGTGACAACATCTGAATCCATCTGGGGATGGCATGCTCCCTGTGAGCTGCCAAGAACAAGCAGACTTTGTGCCTTCTCCTGAAACGATATTAGACATCTGCACCATGTCTTAGCTGCCATTCACTGCCAACCAAAGGCTTCAAATTGTTTTTCCATGCAAGATCTAAAATGACCCTGTTCCGCAAATCAAAACTACTTTGAAAATGAGGACAAGAACACAAATTCCTTATATCCATTGGGTGATGGAGTCCTTCATATCTCAAACTTATGCAACTTATTCAAAAACCTTGAATCCTTTATCTTCAAACAAACTTTAAGTACACAATAAACTGAAACAACTCACTGCGAACCAAATGATATAAAAAAAAAATTCACACTACAAATTGAAGGAAAGCATATGCTCAGGAAGCAAGCTTATTTCCTATACTGCCCTATTTCTAACCAAATATCCAACTTGGATAGGTAAAATAATGATTCCAATGAAGCCATGCAAGAAACTGATGAGCTCTTACTCTGGATTTGACAAATGAAGGAACACATGGTGTACCAAATTGCAGTTTATGTTGAATGCAGAACCAACATTCTTTAAGCACAAACTGTTTGATATCTATCTTCCTCATAGATTCCAAATAATTAGCGACAGTGTCATGAAAAATATAAAAATTTACCTTGGACTTGATAGCTTTATTTTGATCTAAAAGATGTGACTGCTACTCAAGAGTTTCCTTTGAGTATTTCTCTCCTCTTTCCTTCTCATGTGTGTCACTATCACATATAGCATCATAACTGTAGGGTTTGATAGGTTATTGAGAACACAACTCTTCTTCATCAAAATACCTAAATATTGAATATCAATAACCTCTACTTCATTATGTTTCTCAATCTGCTGGTTGACATTTGATGAAGAAGAAAATATAACTGACTGATTTGGTAATTTATCATCATCATATTTAGAACTGGAATACACGGGTTGATAGTTGAAAAATTCAATATATATAGATTTAGAATTCATTTCTTCATCACCTGAATATTCATCATAGATAGATTGTCCCGCATAACTGGAATGAGTAATTTGATCATAAATTAATTGATTATGAAGAAATTCCACATGTGCTATGATAAATATTTCCTCCTCATTATCGAGATATCCATCCAGATTAGGCTGATCTTCAACAACTAGGCTTATCATAACTAACATAACTAGAAAAATTTGATACAATGTCAAATATGTCTTTAAGATGATTTCTATCAATAACTCTAATATCATAATAAGCATGAGATTCTTCCCTAAAAACAGTAGTTGAATTTTTTTTTCTTTATTTTCAGCACATTCTCAGAACCATAAATTCTTCATTATCTAGTTCTAGTTCAAGTTTATGGGAAGACACATCATCTTGAAGATCATTGTGAGGAACAATTTCTTTTCTATTTATATCTTCAATCTCATCATGCAATTCATATTCCTCATAACAATTTTCAAATAAAAACTCATCTAAAAAGTACCTTTTACAGTGCTCATGGAATACTGCATGGAAATTCTTCAAGGATGAAATACTGGAAGGAGGTAATGAGAAATACCATTCATGTGCATCGCCATCCAATGAATACATGAACATCTTGATACGAACATCCTCGTCTTGTAGATCTAGGAGATTCATGCATTCATGGAACTTGATGAGGTGATCTGCAGGATTATCGTCTCTCCTTTCTCTAAAGATAGGAAAAAAATCTCCCCATTCTGTCATAGTTGGTACTAGATGTGGGAAACCAAGAACTGCTGAAAAATTAAAAGGTGCAAACCTCCAAGCCATAATGGCTTCCATGGTCTTTCGCATCTTGGACCTCGACATCTTGAACCAGCGGAGTCGCTAATATATTTGTCAGTAATGAAGATGGAGTTGCCAGGTAGNTGCAACCCTCCAAGCCATAATGGCTTCCATGGTCTTTCGCATCTTGGACCTCGACATCTTGAACCAGCGGAGTCGCTAATATATTTGTCAGTAATGAAGATGGAGTTGCCAGGTAGAAAACTGCAGTCAAGGTAATATCCTTCTCTTGTACACCATCAAGAGTTGTATTTCATCATTGGTTTTCTTCTCGGGGAAGATACCTTCGTCCCTCTATCCTTGGAAACAGCACTAGAAGATGTTATCACTAAAAGATTCACCTTAACTGCATAAGCAACATGGCTAGTGAGTCCTTAAAATTGGTTTAATGGGTAACTGAATTGATAGAGTGATGGAGGTATAATAGTACAAAGATCGGGCTAGGTTTAAAGATCAAAGAATAGGAAATGTATCATTGTAAAACATAGTAATAGAAAATATTACGAGCATGAATTTATAAAGAATGAATATGATTCTACAACAAGACATTTTATGGTAATAGTACATCATTATAAGAATCTTGTAATGGATTATCAATACCACACACAAGATAAAATCATAACTAGATACAATTCATGTATTAAAGAAAAATAGGCTCATGATTATAATCATTTCAAAGCAGCCATTCTACATAAAGAGAAACAGAGTGCATACATGCCCTGCCAATACCATCTCAGCCCTCGGATGGAACTCTCTACCCATCCTTCTACAATTTCTAATCCTATCTTTTATAATATAACAGATTGAGCAATCCTCTCGCAAAAGATGTTATGTTGCAAATTTAAAATAAATACAATCTCAAGCTCCCTGGTAGAAAATCTGGAGAAGATGGCTCAACTGTCATCTATTAATACCAATTTTCCCTTTACCAAATATTTGACTGTCACCTCATCACCAATCACCCTCAAAATATGTAATTGAAAAGAAATATGGAACTGAATGCTTGAAGAACTCATTCTAATTCTCTATCTCCCAATACTCTACCATTTCAAACTCAACATCTTGATGAATCTTTTAATATGGACACACTTTATTTATGAAATTAGTGCACCGATATTCTCTGGCAACATATCTGAAGCTAACCTGTGAACTATTTGAATCATGAAGTTTAAAAGTTCAACACATGGAGGGTTTGTTGATGCGTTGGTTTTAAGAGTATGAAATATATCTTACGGTCATAAGAAAAAAAATAATAATTTATTATCTATATGGCCAAATGTTTGAATTCTAATGGATGTATAAAGCTTTCTTTGAAACTTGCTTGCGTACAGCATAAAATTTGACCCATGTCACTCCATGCTTAAACTTTGAGATATGGTATGAGCTTTGGAATATAAGATGTGGGAAGATAAGACAAAAATCCCTAACAAAAGGATCATGTTAATGATAACTTAAAAGTATATAATTTAAAAGGTTAAAGTTAAAAGGTATATGAAAAATAATATTCATAAAACCTTTTAAAAATATAATTTAAAACCTTTTAAATTAATTTTAAAGTTTATTTCATGGCGTTGCTTTGGAATGAGAGTGGTAAAACAAATCTTGAGTTGGATTTCAAAGCTTGGGATAACTTAATAACATCTTATGGCATTTTCAATTGCAAATGAGAGAATATAAGCCAAACTCTTATATTACGAATTGACCGGGACAAGGGTTTAAGGCGATGGTAAATTAGCTAAGATGACACAAAAACTCAATGATTTGGTGAAAAGATGTTGTCGTATGAGAATCACAATATTTTTCATGGATGCTACAAGAATCTAAAATTTTTGATGGGGTAGATTCTGGTGACAACATCTGGCTCCATCTGGGGATGGCAAGCTCCCTATGAGCTTCCAAGAACAAGTAAACTTTGTGCCTTCTCCTAAAACCATCTCGGACATCTGCACCCTATATTACTTGCTATTCAACTCAAAATGGGCCTCCTAAAAAGAATTAATAAAATATTAGTTAAAATAATAAAATAATATTTATTAATTTTGGAGGAAGAAAAGAAAAAAAGTACTTTTTGTCTGTATTTTCGACATATCTCCCTATATTTTTAATCAAATTTCGATTAAGAGAGCTTGTTGGATGCAGAATGAAATTTCGCATCCAACAAGTACCCACTTTGCATACTTTTGACGGACCTAGCTACGCCAAAAACAAGAAATACCTAAAAAAATGTGATGATGACATCATCACATTTTTTCAGGTATTTATCATCATGTTTTTTTAGGTATTTATTGTTTTTGGGGTAGAGGGGTCCATCAAAAGTATGGCGAGTGGGTACTCATTGGATGAAGAATTTTACTCCACATCCAACAAGCTCTCTCGATCGAAATTCGATTAAAAACCCGGGAGATATGTCGAAAATACAAACAAAAAATGTAGTTTGTTTTATGATACCTATCCCCAAATTTATATTAAAAAGGTGTTTAAGACCTATTCGGTATTTCAAATTTAAAGCGATTTCATTGGATAACAAATTATGACATGGGATTTGAATTAAAGTTAAAAGGCCCACTTTGAGTTGAAATTTCCTCTAATGAGGCTTCAACTTGTTTTTTCATGCAATATATGAAATGACCCCATTCCGCAAATCAAAACTACTTTACAAATAAGGATAAGAACACAAATGTCTTGTATCCATTGGGTGATGGATTCCTTCATATCTCAAACTTCTGCAAGTTATTCAAAAACCCTGAATCCTTTCTCTTCAAAAAAACTTTAAGTAAACAATAAACTGAAACAACTCATTACGAACCAGATGATCTAGAAACAAACTTCACACTGCAAATTGAAGGAAAGCATATGATTGGCAAGCAAGCTTATTTCCTATACTGCCCTATTTCTAATCAAATATGCAACTTGGTCAGGTAAAATCATGTTTCCAATGAATCCATGCAAGAAACCGATAAACTCTTACTCTGGATTTGACAACTGAAGGAACACATGGTATACCAAATTGTAGTTTATGATGAATGCAGAACCAACATTCTTTAAGCAAAAACTTTCCAATATCTATCTTGCTCATACATTCCAAATAATCAACGATAGATTCTTGAAAGATATAAAAATTTACCTTGGACTTGATAGCATTCTTTTGATCTAAAAGACATGGCTGCTGCTCAAGAGTTTCCTTTGAGTATTTCTCTCCTCTTTCCTTCTCATGTGTGTCACTATCACATATAGCGTCATAACTAAAGGGTTTGATAGGTGATTGAGAAAACTGCTCTTCTTCATCAAAACACCTATCATACTTAGGCCAATATTTATGAATTCCTAAATTTTCAATATCAATAACCTCTGCTTCATGATGTTCTTAAAGCTGCTGGTTGACATTTGATGAAGAAGAAAATATAACATACTTATTTGGTAATTTATCATCATAAGATTTAGAACTGGCATACACCAGTTGATTGTTGAAAAATTCAATATATATAGATTCAGAATTCCTTTCTTCATCATAAATAGGATGGCCTGCATAACTTGAATGAGTAATTTGATCATAAATTAATTGATTATGAAGAAATTCCACATGTGCTATGATAATTATTTTCTCATTATCGAGATATCCATCCAGATTAGGTTGGTATTCAACAACTAACTTATCATAACCAACATAACTAGAAACATTTGATACAATGGAAAATGTGTCTTTAGGATAATTTCTATCAATAACTGGGATATCATAATGAGTGTGAGATTCTTCCTTAAAAACAACTGTTGAAAATGTTTCTTTATTTTCAGCACATTCTAGAACCATAAATTATTCATTATCTAGTTCTAGTTCAATTTTATGGGAAGACACATCATCTTAAAGATCATTGTGAGGAACAATTTCTTTTCTATTTATATCTTCAATCTCATCATGCAATTCATATTCCTCGCAACAATTTTCAAATAAAAACTCATCTGAAAAGTACCTTTTACAGTGCTCATAGAATACTGTATAGAAATTCTTCAAGGATGAAATACCGGAAGGAGGTAATGAGAAATACCATTCACTTGCATCACCATCCAATGAATACATGAACATATTCATATGAACATCCTCATGTTGTAGATCTAGCACATTCATGCATCCATGGAACTTGATGAGGTGATCTGCACGATTATCTTCTCTCCTTTCTCTGAAGATAGGCAGAAAATATCCCCATTCTGTCATAGTTGGTACTGGATGTGGGAAACTAGGAACTGCTGAGCAATTAAAAGGTGCAAACCTTCGAGACAGAATGGCTACCATGGTCTTTGGAATTTTGGACCTTGACATCTTAAACTAGTGGATTCGCCAATATATTTGTCTGTAATGGAGCTGGAGTCGCCAGATAGAAAAATGCAGTCAAGCTAATATCCTTCTCTTGTCTACCATTAAGAGCTAGATTTCATCATTGTTTTTCTTCCCATGGAAGATACCTTCATTCCTCTGTCCCTGATAACGACGCCAAAAGATGTTATTACTAAAAGATGCACCTTGACTACAAAAGGAATATGGCTAGTGAATCTTTAAATTTGGTTTAATGGGTAACTAAATTTATAGAGTGATGGAGGTATAACAGTACAAAGATAAGGCTAGGTTTAAATATCAAACAACAGGAAATTGATCATTGTAAAATACGGTAATAGGAAATACTACAAGCATGAATTTATAAAGAATGAATCTTCTTTTGCAGCAGGACATTCAAAGGAAATTGCACATCATTACAGGAATCTTGTAATGGATTATCAAGACCACATACAACATAAAATCATAAGTTGATACAATTCATGTATAAAAGAAAAACAGGCTCATGATTATAATCATTTCAAAGTAGCCATCCTACATAAAGAGAAACAGAGTGTATACATGCCCTACCAATACCATCTCAGCCCTCAGCTGGAACACTCTACCCATCCTTCTACAATTTCTAATCATGTCTTTTATAATACTATAGATTGAACAATCCTCCCACAAAAGATGCTCTGTTGCAAATTTAAAATAAAGACAATCTTGAGCTCCATGGTAGAAAATCTAGAGAAGATAGCTAAACTGACAACTATTAATACCAAGTGTCCCTTTACCAAATATTTGACTATCACCTCATCACTAATCACCCTCAAAATATGTAACTGGAAAGAAATATGGAACTAAATGTTTGAATAACTCATTCTAATTCTCTATCTCCCAATACTCTACCATTTCAAACTCAACATTTGGATGAATTTTTTAATATGGACACACTTTATGTATGGAATTGGTGCAATGATATTCTCTGGCAGCATATCGGAAGATAACCTGTGAACTATTTGAATCCTAAATTTTAAAATTTCAACACATGGACGCTTTGTTGGTGTGTTGGTTTTAAGACTGAAATATATCGTATGGTCATAAGAAAAAAAAAATTTATGATCTATATGGCCAAATGTTTGAACTCTAATGGATGTATAAAGATTTCTTTGAAACTTGATTGCATACAGTATAAAACTTGAGCCATGTCACTCCATGCTTAAACTTTGAGATATGGTATGAGCTTTGGAATATAAGATGTGGGAAGATAAGACAAAAATCCCTAACAAAAGAAAGGTATATGGAAAATAATATTCATAAAACCTTTTAAAAATATAATTTAAAACCTTTTAAATTAATTTTAAAGTTTATGCCATGGCATGGCTTTGGAATGAGAGGGGTAAAACAAATCTTGAGTTGGATTTCAAATCTGGGGAGAACTTAATAAGATCTTATGGCATTTTTAATTGCAAATGAGAGAATATAAGCCAAAAACCTATATTACGAATTGACCAAGACAAGGGTTTAAGGAGATGATAAAGTAGGTAAGCTGACACAAAAAGTCAATGTTTTTTTGAAAAGATGTTGTGGTATGAGAATCACAATATTTTTCATGCATGCTACAAGAATCTAAAATTTTTTATGGGGGTAGATTCTGGTGACAACATAGCTTCATCATCTTCATCTAATTGAGCCCTAAAGTTTTTATGCTTCCATACACTTTTTCTTGATTTTTTTAATGTTCTTTCATTCATAGACAACAAACGACTAGTTAAAATGTTTTTTTCCACAACCCCTATTAGAATAGCTTTAAGAGAAACCATGAAATTATGAGATCATTTTCTTGCAAGTGATGCAAGGACCAAGGTCATATTTTTTTATACAATCTCATTTGATTTATCCTCTTTGGCATTTTGAATGCCCAATAATATAATTTCATTTCTTAGAAATTTTTTCTTTAATAATCTATGTAACAATTGAGCTTGTTCTATGACAGAAATACCTTCAAAATATTCTTTGACTATCTTTTTTTCTCTATAATGGGTTGTATGATTAGGAATCAACGATCCCATTTCTTCAATTTTAATGGAATTCATATTCTCCAAAAACGCACCATCAATGAAAATATTGTTGTAGCTTATAATTAATATCTCTGAATTGGTAAGTGTGGTAGGATGTTATATGTTGGGCGTCGACCCTACATAAAAATAAATATAAATTTATAAGATTGTGAACTTTCAAATCAAATATATATATATATATATATATATATATATATATATATATATATAAGTTTATATTATAAAGTTTTTTTTTTGTAAGTAAGTTGGAAAATTCTATTATAGTATAAAAAGATGGTACACTAGGAAGAGATACAAGATGTATTTGGAAAATGACCTTTGTCTATACTGAGACACGGCTTGTTAAGGCCTGCCTCACCTATCAGAAACTAAACAAGGCTTCAAACAGCCACAAACCTGAGATGAAATACATTGTGGGAACCACAAGGGCTGGTTCCCACCAAAAAAGATACAAAACAGAAACTAAAACATATATTGCTTTCCTCCTCAAGCTTAACATAGTGGGCCGCACCAAAGCGAATTATTAGACCAACATCAACATATATCAGAACAACAACAAGACAAAAGCCTCCCGCCAGAGACCCCACACTTAACTTCTGGTTTCCCAGTTGGGGTCCTAGATCTAATCCTCGCAATGAGTCGAAAAAGTGCTTACTGGCGAATTAGCCAAGGAATTCACTAGGGTGGTTGTGCCAAACCCTAGACTACCCAGCATATCTTGACCAATATGCTCTAGGAGATGAAAACCCGCAGCACTCTCCTGCTGCCCATGGCGTATGAAGTCCAGGGCATCTCGAATTCCTTGGGCAATATGAATCTTTGCCTGATTTCCCCAGGCCAACAAGATGCGAGCAGTTTAGAAGCGATTGGGAAACAATGGATGATCCATTAGGGTCTTGAAATACAAGGGACGTCAATTTCAAAAATGGAAATGAATGCCTCTATAGCATTTGGTGTTTCTGCCATGTACTGATCACCCCAATTGAACGGTTATGCTATTGGATCATTGCCCCTTGAAGGAATGGAGTCGTTCATGGAAATAGGGGAATCCTCACTGTGGATTTCTCCCCTGTTTGTACCTCTCTCTTGATTTTGGGCCCCCCAGTAGTGTGGCATGGCGAATGCACACAGACAAACACTAGGAAACAATAGAAATATAAACAACACCTTGCATGGGTCCTTACTCTCCGCAGAGCCCGAATTTATAGAGCACTGCTCCTCTGATTCCTCCCATCCACAAAAATTCCCCATAACTCTGCGCATACTCTCCATAATTCCTTGCCCTCCCCCTCACTCCTTCATATCTCTCACTGTATGTGATTGATTCACCACCTTTTGCTTCACAAGGGGATAAATAATACGAAAATCTACCATATTTCCCATTCCTACCACCTCAAACATAATATTTGTACTCTTGATCTTACATTCTCATCCTCTCCTCCACTATTCCCATGGATGGGAATGCAGATAGCCTAATACCTAATGTCAACCTAAACTTTCACTACCTCCATGTGCTCTGTACCATTGTCGCATGTTTAGGCATGCATCAATCCGGCCCCGTCTAACGATTAGGAGCTTTCCAGACTTATCGTGTTACCCACCGTGAAATTCGAGGGACTGCTACATGGTGTTGACACACTGTCCGTCTGTCTTCACATTAAAGATTGATTCCAGCTGTTGTTCACATGCAGTGGGGTGGAATGAGTGAGGAGGTTGTATCGGTTACAACTGCCATCCTTGTCGTCCTCTACCGGCTTCAAGCATCATTTCCAAATGTTCTGGGTCTTTCCTCTGCATGGAAAGATATGCTACTTTCCACTCTTGCATTCTCCATGCAATCTGCCACCTTGTTTCCCTCCCGTTTAACATGCAAAAATAGAATGGCTTTCTGGCTAGTGAGGGTTTTCCTGAGTGCACTTAAACAGACCTCCCATCTCAAGTTCTTTGAGACTTGGTTTGTTGAAGTACCCGATTGAATCCAGTGTACTAAATTGATAATGATATGAGAATCCCCCTTCGCCACCAAAGGAGTTTTCCCTGTTTGCAACTCCCATTTCAAACCATTGATAAGGCCTCCGAGCTCAACCATGTTGTTACTGTTGCTTTCTATTGATCCCCAGAACAAACTGAGAATGTGACCCTTGTAATTCCTTATAGCACCCCCATAACCAACGAGACTAGGATTACCTTTGGCTACTCCATCGACATTGAGTTTAAAAGATCCAACTGGAGGTCCAGTCGAGGTTTTTGGGATAGAAATAGATGTTGGAACTAAATGAGAAATCAAATTGTTGGGAGTTAATTCCCTAGTCCCTAAATCATACAGAATAATTTGTTCATTTGCTTCAGCAGAAAACTCATCCTGCGTCCACTGGTGTATAGAGATAGCTTCTTTCAAATGAGCTTCTATAGAGTTCCATATTTCCCCTTGTTTTCTTGATTTTCTTTCAAAGGTCTATCTATTGTGGCTTTTCCATATTTCCCGTAATGTGAAGCCAGGAAGAAGTTCCCACAGCCGGTTGACAATTTTGTTCTTAAAACAGTTCATAGGCCAATCTTCTATGGTGATGACTGGTCGTCCTTTATGACGATGGTTTCTTTTGAAAATTGCCGCCCCTTTCTCCTATATTAAGTCTACTACTTTGCATTCATATAGAATATGATTGATGGTTTCATTATTCTCCTCACACATGTAGCACCTAGACAAACCATAAAAACCTTTGATTTGCAGGTTATCCCATGTTAGGATATGGCATTTAATCACCAGCTAGCAGAAAACATAAACGTTTGGCCACCATCCTCCAGTCCAAATTTTTCTCCATTTGGATTCAAGCTCTAAGTTTTGATTCCCTATTAGCAGCCCTAAGGCTTCTTTGTGGTTGAAGTTACCTATATTGGCATACCCCCATCTGAGCCTATCTAGATCCTCGTTCTTGGATATTGTTTTATCGTAGAGCTCTGATAGAAAATCTTCAATATCTTCCTCGAGTGCTTGGGCTTGCCACCAACTCCGTTCCTTCCAGGTTTGAAAAAGTAGGTCCTCGTTGCGAGTATCCTAGAAATCTACCACCTTCCCATGGGAGTTATTCTTTAGGAAGGTGCAGAGTAATGGGGACACATCCCCGCAAGAAATCACCAGTTTCTGGTTCAAAGATTCACTTGCAAATCTAGCATTTTGGCCATTCCACACCTCCTAGAAATTGTGATTTTTAAACAATCCCCTATTTTCCTAGGCAGTCTTCCAAATGCTGGAGCCTGGGATATTTTCTCCAAAGAAAACTAGGGATTGCTTGGTCCATTGGGGGGCATATTTCAAGTGCCATGGTTTGTCCCATGACTCCTCTGCATAATTGACCCATCACCACCATATTTTGGCTCTCATAACTTTATTATTGTCAAGAGGGTCTTGAAGTCCCAATCCCCGAACAACTTTCGGGGTGTAGATGGTTTTCCAATCCACAAGAGGCCACTTTCTGTTTCCTTCTGATCCTCCCCATAGGAAGTTCATCTAAATGTTCCTGATTTGTTTTATAATGGATTTTGGTGCTACTAGCACTGAGAAGAGGTAAATAGGCATGGCCTGAAGAACCGGTTTTACCAAGATTAGTCTGCTTGGGAAATTGAGGGCTCTGAAAGTCCAGAGAATGAGCTTTTTGTTAAATTTGTTGACCAATTCTTTCCAAGATATTTTCTTGATAGTCGATTCTGCCATAGGCGCTCCTAGTTACTTTGAGGGGAGGCTTCCTTTTGGGAACTCCAAGATTCTGAGAACGTTTCTCTTGGTGATCCACGAGGTATTGAAGAAGTAAGTCTGAGATTTTTCCTTGTTGATTTCCAGGCCTCTAGCTTCCTGAAAATTATTCAAACATTCTTTAACTCCCCTGGCCTCATGAACCGATGAGGGGCCCATAAGCATATTATCATCCACAAACTGTTGATGGGTCTGTGGGTCCATCCTAGCTGTTAGAGATAATCCTTGAATTATGTTCACTACTCTCCTACTTTTGACCATTCTTCCTATTCCTTCCACTGCAATGATGAAGAGGAAGGGAGATAGGGGATCCCCCTATCTAATGCCTCGAGAAGCATTGAAGGGAATCGAGGGGGATCCATTCACTAAGATTGATAAGAAATTATAGGGGAGCATATTCATAACCCAATTAGTCCACTCCTCCGTGAAGCAAAAAGCTTTATGAATTATTGCCAAGAATTTCCAATCCAATTTATCATAAGCTTTGGACATGTCCAGTTTTAGGAACATACCTGGAGTCTTTGTAGCTTTAAGAGAATGGATAGTTTCATGGAATAGAATGATGCCATCCAGAATTTTCCTTTCTTCAACAAACCCTACTTTCACCGAAGAGATGATGATAGGGAGGAGGGGTTTAATACGATTAGCAATTACCTTGGAAATGATTTTGTAGATGACATTACACAGGGCAATAGGTATTAGTTTGTCGGGATCCTTTGTTATGATTTCTTTTGGAATGAGAGTTAAGAATGTAGATTTGAGAGATCTAAGAATACTCTCTGGTTTCCTAGAGTCCTCCATCAAAGCCCAGGTTTCTTCCTTTCGCCATTCCCAACCAGCGTGGAATAAATTTGTGGTGAATCCTTCTGGTCCTAGAGATTTATCTTTTGCCATTTGTTTAACAGCAGTCTCTAATTACGTCATCTCAATGGATTTTCCCTGAATTTCATTATGTTCATCCATGATAAGCTTAGGAATATGGCTTAACACTTCTCTTTGGGATTCCTCCCTATCTTTGTCTGGTTCCTGTAGGAGCTTGGAAAAATAAGAGTTCAATGTAGTTTCAATCTCTTCTTGGCATTCCGCTATGCTCCCATCCTCCCTCTTAAGTCTATCCATATGTTTCCCCTATCTATGTTGAAATACCACTTTGTGGAAAAAACTAGTATTACGTTCTCCTTCCTGGAGCTAGTTGATTCTAGCCTTCTAGTTCCAGTAGACTTCCTCTTGTTGTTCTCTTTGGCTGAATTCCTGTAACAGTAACTTTTCCTAAATCCTCAATTCTTTTGAGTATTCTCTAATCATTTCTTGAGATTGATTTACCTTAATTTTGTTCTCTAAGGACTGTTTTTCTTTGAATATATTGCTGAATGACTCCTTATTCCATTTCTTGATGTGGCCTTTAAGGATTTTAAGTTTTTGTTGGAATTGATACATTCAAGTGCCTCAAATTGGTGGGGAGCTCTCCCACCATTCCTTGAGTTTCTCATGGAATTCTGGTTGGAGAAGCCAGAATTTCTCAAATCTAAATGGTCTATGTGGGTTAACTCCGACATTTTCCCATTCCATAATGATGGGCCAATGATTTGAACCTGTTGCTCGTAGAACCACTGCTTTAAGTTCAAACCCTATCATCATGACTAATTCTAAGAGTGGAAACCTATCAATTCTGTAGGATATCCCTCTATCTCCTATTTGTTTATTGTTCCAAGTGAATATGCCATTGGAGGTTCAGACATCTATTAGATTGAGCTCATTAAGTATAGTGTTAAAGTGGTTGTTAGCAGATTTTAGGTCTTGTATACCACCTTTTTTTCGTCGAGGTTCCTGATCAGATTGAATTAACACCCCAGGATCCAATATTTTTCCTCGACTAAGGCTTCGATGTCTGAGATCAACTCCATAAATGCAGACTTCTGTTCAGCCCTTAGGGGACCATAAACATTGGAAATAACTCCTCTAATTCTGGTACCAATGATGTGGAAATCAGCTGAGAGAGTACAAGAAGTAGTTAGGAATCCTAATAAATGTACCTCATGAGGGTTTTATAGGATGCCCAAACCTCCTGCAGCCCCTCTTGCATCTAAAGCTATAGATTCACATCCCTTCCATACTTTCTGGGTGATACTTGAAAGTTCTTCTCCCGAGCATTTTGTTTCTTGCAGAAAAGCTATCCTGACTTATCCTTTTCAATCCTTCTTCTAAGAAGGTGAGTTTTCAGAGCACTCTTACAACCTTTAATATTCCATGTTGTAATTTGCATCAGGAATAGATTAACTAGAGGGAGATAGGGCTGCATCTATTGTTGGATACTGCCTTGAAGCCACTAATTGTTCAGCTATTCCTTTGATTATTTGAGCGTTGCTTGATCTTCTCCTCTTTTCTTTTTTTCTCTTTTTTCTTACCATTAGTGACTTTGAGGGATTAAAAAAAAACCCCTAATGAGATAGATTTTTTGGCTTGAATAATGGCTTTCTCCAGCACAAAAACTTGTTGAGGGGGATTATGGTTTGTGAATATGGGTTGGATCTTTATCAGAGCATGCACCTTCCAGTCTCTCTAGGTCTAGATCACCTATTTCCATATCTTTTGAGAAAATTTCCTTTGTCCCTGAGTCTTTCTTATCCTCCTCTTGTTGTTGCTGGAAAGGAGGTTCCAGATTGGTTTTTTCTTTTTTTTTTTCTTTTTTGGGGTTTTATCTTTCTCGTTTCCTTGGTTTTCCTTGTCATGTTCCCTTTCTTGTTCTACTTGGATTTTTTCCTTCGCTGACTCTACCTTTATGTCGGAGTTACAATTTTCCTGATCTTCTTAGAGGGTCTCAAACAGGTTCTAGGTCTGCAATATTTTGTTTAGTTTCGGCCCTGAAGTCTTCCATGCTTGCCATTTCTTGTTTTGGATTTTAGTAAACCCCTCCGCATCCTGGTTGTCTTGGTATTTATTTCCCCCATGGTATTTTATTTTGGGGGAAATATATGAATAGATGTCCATACTCATGGCATATTCTATAATGGAAAGTGATATGTTCATAATCTATGGCTTGAAACCATTCCTCATATTCCCAGGTTAGCACGATTCCATCATGTAGATCTCTGGAGATTTCAAGGTAGATACATATTATGGCATACGATATATATTTTCTTTGTCTAGTTTGCTCTAAGACTTTGATAAAGTTCCACAGTGTGTTCCTGAAGTCCATTATTATTTATTCCTTCCAGTATTCCATTGTGAGGGAATACATTCTTATCCATACAAGAGCTATCACCAGGTTTTCTTTGTCAGGGTCGAATCTCTCTTTCCATGGCCTGAGAAATAGGTCCACCAAATTGTAGAAGTAGGGGCCATTCTCAATGATTTTTGTTCTATCCTCTTCATTAAATAATATTATAGTGAAGAACCCTTTAGCTCCCAGTTGAAGGTCATATTTTCCTTAGGTTTTCCATGTTGTGTTGATACACTAGACCAGGGTCTTTTATGTGGGCCAAATCCCAATGAATCTTTTTATGAGTGCCCTATCTTTTATGTATTGAATATCCTCCCCGACTCTTTCAAATTTGATCTGCATTCTTGGCACAATATTGGTTTTCGAGACACATTGTCCTATCCTTCTTATGGCCTTATTATTTGTTTCTTTCTTTTTGATTCCACTGCAGCCTTCCCCATCTCTTGGCATTATAGGAGCATCGATTACTCCTTTCTCTTTTTCATTTTCTTTTCTCAAGATAACAGATTCTTCCTCTACTATTTCATTCCCTCCATGGTCTCTATCCCACTGAGGAGGACTAGGAACCATCTTGAATAGTATTTATAAAATGTCACGGACTTTCCTTACCACCATAAATCCTTCCTCCTATGACCCCAAGCCATTTCCTTCATTCAAGTTGTAGAGCTCTTCGTCGAACTCTATATTATAAAGTAAATTATAAACATATACAAAATTATTTTCTCACCAATCATGGTCTTAATATCGATGCTACCCATATTTTTCTCCACATTTGTCATTTCCTCATCACCTCCATGTTCTTATTTTCTTTCATCAATGTGTATCTCGACAATCTGCATTCCTTCATCACCGCCATAAGCTAGGTTCACATTTTTCATTTCTTCATCACTGCCACATGCCTCCATGTTTCTTTCCATTGCTATTTTTTCTCTTAACTTTCTCTTGTTTTCATGCTTTATCTCTTTCTTTTCCTTTCCATCAGTTCTGGTGTGATCATATTTTCTTTCATGATTCATTCGGTTTCCCATGTTGAAGGAATTAAAAACTTTAAATCCAATGCATGAAAAGATATGAGAATTGGGGGTTAAATGCATGTTGAAAAATAAATAACAGTATTGAAACAACAAGAGTAACATGCTAAGAACTCTTGTATGAAAAATTTACCAAACTGTTGAATTTGGTTGTCATTGATGTCAAAGGATTTCAGTAATGACAAAGGAATAACCAAGGACATGATGGCAGGGAAAAACTTGGTGAGAGACAAATTTGAATGACGAAGGAAGTGATGACATGGAAAGTATGATGATGTGGCATGTGTGATGAGGATGGAAAGATACATGATGGTGTCTTGGTTCTATAATTAAGTCAGTGTTGAAATATGACATCCTTCTGTAAAACAATTGCAAGTTTGTGAAACTTTGGAAATTGACAAAGTATGGAAAAATGAGTCAAAAATGCTTTAAGAGAATTCCCGCCATAATTCAGGGTTTGACTTAAATTCCCACACCATGATACCAATCTAGATATTTTTGAAGTGGATATCTATTCATGGTCTTAGTTTTCCTTAATTACTTCTTGGGACAAAACTATAGGTATGCCAAAACAGGTTTTTGCACCAGAGAAAGTAAAATTACCTAAGAAGTGTCAAGAAAATGCCCACCATAAATCATAGGTTAAAGTAAATGCCCATAGCATATGGTCAAGATGTAGTCTGTTTATTTTTCTACCTAAACATGATCTCATTTTTCATTAAGCATGTATGAAGAAAAAATTATGGATCTGCCAAAATAGGGGTTCAAGATAAAATTTGGAGAATATTGAACATGACTAAGTGTTGGAAAATTGGATCAAGTGGCCTTGGTAAAATTCTTACCGTACCTAATGGGTGAATGATAAAAATAATATGAAACTACCATGCTCTACCTTGTTAATAAGGATATATCTCCAAAGTATTATTTTTCACAGAAGGTGTTTGCTGATGAAATTAACACCTTGCAAAAACAGGGGTTAAAGAAAATACCATGTTAATACAAATATCTTTATGGCATTATGAACTTGGATAATGTTGCTCGGTTGAAATATGAATATGTGAAATCTTGAATGAATAATGGATTTTCAAACTCTTGGCTGAAATATGGATATGAAAATCTTGATTGAGAATGTCTCTTGACTAAGATATTATGTATACAACTCTCGATCGAACAATTATGGAATCCCGTCAGAATCATAGGCATTTGATGAGTCACCCCCTCAAAGATTCTCGGGGTATTATGTGAGAAAACGCTCAGCCGAGACATGTTATAAACTTTCGAAAGAGATTTTAAAATAACTTTCAACCAAGAGTTTTTATTAACTCTGAGTTAATTTTAGAGAAAAAATAACTGTCACTCGAGATATTTTAAATTTCTCGGCCGAGAGTTTCTAGTCAACAATTTCAGCACCATTTCTATAATTTTCATAAATGTGTCACTTTAACAAGGTCGAAACACTGCAAAAAATGAGAATTATGTAATAGAGTTTATACAAATAGATTCAACATTCAATCTACTTTCTTATCATATGAAAATTTTTGAATTTCATTTAATATTTCTATTTTTTAATATTTGTTTTCTAAACTTTATCATTAAAAAATTTAGTGACTTAAAAATCAGTGACAATGAAAATTCAATATCATCATGATGACGAAGCCAAAAAAACATAAAAAATCACAATGATGTTCCTTACAGTGTCTTGTTCAAAAGAGTTCTTTTATGTTTTTTTATAAGAATTAAATTTGAAAGAAAATGCGAAGACAAAAACATGTGTCAATAACACACCATTTTTTTATATATCTTATTTCAATAAATAATAAAAATTAGTGTATAAGTCTGAAAATCCTCAACATATAGTCCATGCACAAGTGCAATTTGTGTAGATTATGAGTATACATTTTTTTTCCCTAAAATGAATAACTATCTCTAAAAAAATGTGGTGCACATAGGTTACTCATTATTGATACTTAACATTTTAAAGTGCATTTTGTTGGTGTATGTCAAATTTTCCCCACTATATGTCGATAATTTTTTTTTAAATATAGGTATGTATCTAATTGAATTCTCTAAAACATTTGTGTTTACTTCAATGTGAGATTCCTAAGGTAGATATCGGTTTGAAGGGGTTGAAGTTGAGAAACATAAAATTTTGTAGTTTGTTTTGTCAAAGAACAAGCAAAAGTGTTTCCCAACTTCATGTTTTCACCTGGTTGCAAAGATGGACTCTATTAGGCTAGTTTTAGCCATTGTTGCATCTAAGCGTTTGGAGATTCACCACATGGATGTTAAGAGTGATTTTGTTCATGGTGACCTTCATGAAGAGACATTTATGTAGAAGATTGAAGTTTTCATTCATGATCCTTCACTTTTTTTGAGTTTGAGTAAGTCTCTCTATGTTCTCAAGCAAACCCCTAGGGCTTGGTATGCCAAGATGGACAATTTTCTGCTATAGCTTGGCTTTGAAAAATATAAATCCGATCCTAATATGTATTTTCAGAATTTTGGTGGTTTGTAATAGATCCTAGTACTTTATGTTGATGACCTTTTGATTACAGGGAGTTGCACTCAATATATAGGATCAATTATGTCTTCATTGCACAGTGAATTCTCCATGATTGACCTTGTATTGTTGAAACAATTTATTGGCTTAGAGATTGAGAAATTTGATGCAGTGATTAAGGTAAGAAAACCAAGGTATTCTGCATATCGTTCATTGAAGTTCAAAATGGATGAATGTAAGGAATCCAATCGACCATTCCTCTCAAGAATAAAACTAGGTGACTTTGGTGCATCTCCATTGGTGGACAACTCATTGTATAGACAACTAGTTGGGAATTTGTTGTATCTTACACACTCTCGACCTGATTCGGAATATGATGTAAGTGCTATAGATAGATATATGTAGGAAACTCATGATATCCATTGGAATTCTACAAAAATAATCTTCCATTATGTGCAAGGAACCAAATACTTCAGGATACACTATGTTGATGGTTCTCCACTAGAAGTAGTTGGATTTACTGATGCTAATTGGGTTGGAGATTCCATTGACATAAATTCCACTTCAGTTTATGTCTTGATGCTTATACATGGTCCCATATGTTGTTCAAGAAAGAAATATCACACAATATCCCTCAATTAAGACGAGGTCGAGTATAGAGGAGCAATGAACGCAACTACACAATGTGTGTGGTTGCAAGGTATTCTTGGGGAACTTGGATTCTCATTTGATTCACCCACAAGAATTTGGTGTGACAATCAAAGTGCAATAATATTTCCACTGATCTAGTGCAAAGACATAGGGCCAGGTGTATTGAGATACACATGCACTACATTGGGAGCTTGGTGCCTGAGCAGGTGATATCATTGCAATATTTTCCATCTACATAACAAACTGCTGACATCTTCACCAAGAGATTCACATAGAATAAATTCACCTATATGAAATCCCTTCTTGGAGTGGGTGGCACATGGTGATGTTTGATATTCAGTTTTATATTATGCTCCATGTCCATTTTAGAGGGGATTTTTTGTTCCCATGAGGTTTTCCTCCTTACCTTGGTTATATGGACTGATAAATTTGTGCAAGAGGTGACTTGAGCCTTAGTTTCCAAGGCCTCAATAATGTCATTTAATTGAACTAAGTTAGAATTAAGGGGGGGTTTATAGCATTAATTCACCTTAGTGCCATGGTCATACACATAGAGCACATTTTCATTAATCTTATGCATATGTTATATGGTCCAAAACTAGGTTGTATTGGTAAATATTGGTCCCCTTGGTGTTTTGGAATCATAAATGTACCCAAACGCTTGAGCACTTGATCATTATGGATGCCCATGTACCCTCAATAATTATTGATAAGACCTTTTATTTCTCCCCATCCCTTAAAACATGGAAATGAGTTGACTAGAGGTGCTAATGCATGTATTTGGTGGATTTTTGCTCTTCTTGGTCATTTATTGCTGCCTAGAGCCACTCCCACTAGACCATGCACTCGCCCATGCCTATAATACCCTAATTTATGTCCTAGAATTCTCCATCCATGTTAACATAGGAATCCATGACCGTTTGGGATGGTTTAGTACCTCATCGGTCCACCTAGGGGGGTTTTGAGGTCAAATATAAACCTTCCACATGTATGCATCCCAATTGCCTCCAAAGGATAACGATTTCTCCATATTGTAATATAAACATGTTAAAGACATATTTACATGTTGTAAAACCATACTAAACTCTCTTATTGACTACATTTATATGTGTTAATTTCACTCATTCTACTATTTTCTGCATATTTTGTGAGTAATATTGAATTGTGAGGATTATCTTAGATTCTAGATCCTAATGTGAATCAGATTTTCACACATTGAAGAAAATCGATTTTCTAAAGAGATTCATTATGTAATAGCTATGATAAATCAATGGAATAAGGAGTATATGGAATCTTTGTTTCAATATATTATCAGCTTGCAACATCATTCCATAATTCAGCAATTCTTGGCACTATCATTCAAAAGGAATTTGATCTCTCATATCCTAGGATTCATAAAGTTATATTTTTCAGATTTAGGTATATGCATACTAGAGACCTTGCTTCAAAAGTGGATCCATTGGAAGTTTTTTTTTTTTTTTACGAAAACGGTTAGAATTTTATTAATGGTCTGGCAAAAAGGCTGCCTGATTCTTACAATGCTTGTTCCAGATTTCTACACCGAACTTCCTCTTCATTTTGTTGTTTTTGACAAAAACTGAGCTTGAACTCATTTGGAGAATCAGCATGACTCAAAGGATCAAAAAATCAACAGCTAGCAGCTTTAGCCTTAGGGAATCCTGACATTTGAGAGATCTCCATTAATTATCAGCTGGCTTTTATTCAGAAGGGTGCCCCGGTTGGCTTCAGCGTCCGCCAGGCTGTTTAAATTCCTTAAGACATGATGGGCTTTGATAGATCTGAAATGAGACAAAAGGAGAAGAGTTTTCCTGTGGATTTGGACAAGATTGATGTCCGTTGGAATTTTTTTGAGCGGAGAGCTTTGATAATTAATCTTGAGTCACCAAAAATAGAGAGCTTTTGAATATTCAACTTTCTCGCTTGATTTAGGCCCTGCCACAAAGCCAGATACTCATCCTGGTTGTTTGAGGCGAGCCCAAGACCCCAGGCATAGGACAGGTGGAGATTGCCGTCAGGTTCAATAATGATGCCTCCTCCCCCAGCTTGACTGGGATTCCCTTTCGAGGCCCCGTCAAAGAACAAAAACCATTCGCCAAGAGCAGATCTCCACTTTATAAATTCCTGTTCTTCGAGTCTAATTTCCCAATTGGCCGTTTGAGGAGGATTGCTGGTATCTTTGCTTTGAGGATTTAGATGAAATTCTTTCACCCAGCGCTCTTCTTCAGCAGAGAGGGTGGCCTTGTCGCTTATTCCAGGCTTACAATTCAGAGCTTTTGATAGCATGATTTTACCTTGAACAGCCACTTGAAGAGGGAGTCTGCTGGTTTCTTTGAAGACTCTATTGTTCCTTTCTAGCCATATTTTCCAGCATAAAAATTTAGGAATCCACATCCAAATGGTTTTGAGAGTGATTTTTTTGTTTAAGCTAAGGGAGATAGTGCAAACCAATCGCTGATGAGCTCCGTAAATGTTCCAGGTAAAGTGACAGCAATTGGCCAGAGCATGGCTTTCTAGGATTCCTTAGTGAAGTCGCAGAAGAGGAATAGGTGATCAACTGTCTCCTCAGCGCTGGTGCAAAGAGGGCAACGAGATGGAAGCACCCATCCTTTTTTCCTTAGATTGTCTGTGGTCAGAATTCCATTGTGGAGCACAGTCCAAATAAAAATATCAATTTTTGGAATTGACTGGTAATGCCATAGGGATTTCCACGGTGCTGGATTTGGAGAGGCCCAAGGAATCGCCTGAATAGAAATATAACCATCAGCAGCAGTATATTTGCCAGAACGTGAGCCCCAGCCACGTTTATCTCTTGCTCTGGCACTTATGGGCGTTTTCCCTTGAAGGTGATCAAGTAGATCCATCGCTTCCTCCTGAAGATCGATTGGGTAATCACCCAAGTTCCAGCTATTCCAGGCTGCGTTTTCATCACTTCCCCAGGTCGATATGTCCCACAGAGTGGTGCGATTATTGTCATTGAGCCAAGCTTTGATATTATCCAATTCGTGGACTTCATGAAGAGGCTGTTCTCCAAGAACAGAGTCATTCCAGATCTGGATTTTGCTCCATTCCTGGGGATCCAGGTGAGCTTTGAAGTGAAATGCGGGATAGCTTTTTTGCAGAGCAAGAAGATTGGGGACCCGTTCTGCACTTTTGTGTCCCTTTCCAAGCATCTTTCCCTATCTCCTTTAAAATATTTTTTCTTGAGAATTTTTTTACTCCAGGTTCTTTTCCCAGTGATCATATTTCAAAGGATCTTTCCACCCATGGATAGATTTTGGGTTGACACATCTCTAATTTAAAGCCCCCCCTCCATTTTGGGATTCATAACCTTGTCCCAGCTCACCATATGCATTTTCTTTTCATTATTTCTGCCACCCTCCCAGAGAAATCGACGGAGCAGCTCAGAAATCTTATTGGTAATGGTCTTGGGAGCAAGGAGGACTGAACATTGATAAATGGGAAGGCTGGCTAGTAAAGAGTTCATCAAGATTACCTTACCTGCTCTGTTGAGCCATTTTGCTCCCCATGTCTAGATTTTATTTTTTAGGCTTTCCAACAGAGGCAGCCAATGAGTAACTTTCAGGGAAGCTTTAAAAATTGGAATGCCCAAATAAGTAAAGGTATCATAGGATGTAAGGCCTTCCATTTCAAGAATCCAGGATATCTCCAGCATTTCACTGGGAGTACAATTCCAACCAAAGATCTTGCTTTTTTGGTAATTTATTTCACTTCCGGAGCTGTTTTTGTAGAAGTCCAGTTCTGCTTTGAATTTACCAGCTGTATTGAGGTCGACTGCGCCCAATAGCAGGGTATCATCCGCAAACTGGGCATGATTGGCCTCCTTAACCTTAGGGACAATTCTGATACCTGAAAGAGATCTGTTCTGGAGTTTTCTGTTCAGTTGGAAGCTTAGAATAGTGGCTTGGAGGACAAAGAGCACAGGGGAAAGAGGGCAGCCTTGCCTCAGTCCTCTTGAGGCTCTGAAGAAGCTGGTGGGCCGTCCATTAACCAAAGGAGCAATCCAGGGGGTAGAAATGCAAGCTTTCACCCAGTTTATAAATCTCTGATTGAATCCAAAGTTGCTCATGGCAGCAAAGAGGAAATCATGCCTGACTCTATCAAAGGCACAAGCCAGATCCAGTTTTACTACCATGCCTTTTTCCTTTTTCCTGTAGCTGGTGTGAATGGCTTCTTGGAAAAGGATAATATTGTCCAGAATTTGTCTTCCTTTCACAAACCCGCCTTGATTTTCCAGGATCAAATTTGGCAATAAGTTTTTCAGTCTGTTAGCCATAATTTTAGCAACAATTTTATACCCCGTGTTGCAGAGGGATATAGGCCTGAATCTGCTGAAATTTTTGGCTCCTTTTTCTTTTGGGATAAGTGCCAAGAAAGAGGAGTTTGTGCTGCCCCCCAGCTTGGAGCAGTTTTGGGCCTTCTTAACCATTCTATACAAGTCTGATTTGATGGTGTCCCAACAAGAAATGTAGAACCGGGCTGTGAATCCATCCAGCCCAGGAGCTTTGTCCGGTTCCATTTTAAACAGGTCTTTCTTGATTTCCCTAATGCTTACAGGTCTGTTCAGCAGCTGGTTATCATCATCATTGATCAATTTTGGAACCTCTGATAGAGGATAGGACTTTGGGTCCACCAGAGCTGAGTCCGGAGCAAAGTAAAGGTCTTTGAAATAAGAATGGGCAGCCTCCTTGATTTCATTGAAATCTGTTATAACATGGTCTTGCATTTATATTTCATTGATGGAATTATAGATTTGCCTGGCCTGAGCTTGCTTATGGAAAAAGGTTGTGTTTTTATCTCCAGCTTGGAGCCAAAGCGTTCTTGACTTGGTTCTCCAATATATCTCCTCTTCTCTACAAGCTTTGTGGTAATTCCTTTGAAGTTCAGCCTCCCGATTAAGCAAGGCAAGAGTGACCGGGGACTCTTCCAAGACTAGCTGGTGCCTCTCCAGGGATTTCTGAGCTCTTTTCCTTTCATACGTGGGGGAAATAAGTCCTTTGGCCCAAGCTTTCAAAGCAGTTTTAAGTCTTCTGAGTTTGTTTTCCCAGACAAAGAAAGGGGATCCGAAGGCAGGCTCATTCCAGGAATTGGAAACAATCTCATGGAAGCCATCTAGGTTGACCCAGATTGGGCTGAACCGAAAGGGGATGGGGCCAAGCTTTTCCCCAAGGTAGAGGGATAGCAAGATCGGCTTGTGGTCAGAGGTATAATGCGGGAGGGTCTTGGAGGATTCCATGAGACCAAGCGTGAGGAAGGAGGAATGGATAAGGAAGCGGTCAAGGTGAGCAGCAATATGGCCAGGCCCAATCCTTTTGTTGGTCCAAGTAAATTTCCCATTTTCAGGAATGATGTCTTCAAGGTCCCAGTCCAGCATAAAGTCTTCCACCCATTCTCTTGCAGGGTCCCGGACAATCGAACCCCCTCTTTTCTCAGCCAATGCAAGGGTAACATTAAGGTCCCCAGCAACTATTAAGTTTTCAGGTTTATGCTGGTTGAGAAAGAACTTTAATGAATCCCAGCATTATTTTTTCTCTGTGAACAAAATAGGAACATACATATTAAAGATACTTACAGAATGACCGGAGTCTTTGTGAAGCAGCTTGGTGAATAACCAGTGAGTGGTTCCATTTTCTTCAATCAGGTCGAGCTTTGAAGAGTCCCAAAACGTTGCCAGGCCTCCTGAAGCTCGTCGAGCACTCACAGCCCTGCCCGGGCCTTTCTTCCAGAACGAATTACTTGCTCGGAGGAGGGCCTCCTCCTCCATCTTCATCTCCTAGATTAGGAGGACTTCTGGCATCATATTTCTTACTAGATCTCTTATGGATTCTTCTTTTATGGTGCTTCCAAGTCCTCTGCAGTTCCAGGAGACGTACTGCATTATTTACCAGGTTGAGGAGGGTGACCACCTTTCGGGGTTTTCCCAGTTTTCATTTCGGATCTAGTGTTCATCATTTATGGAATGGTATGCTGTGAGCCTTGGACCACCTCCTTATAGGACTGCTCTTCCCTTCTTTTCTTCTCAGGTTTCCGTCCCCGCTTTGGCTGATTTGGGGTGCCTGACGGGCTACTAATTTCAGTATCTCCTTCCTCTGATGATTCGGCTCCTATTTTAGATCCCAAGCTTAGGGGTTCTTTTGACGGACTGGGGATAGCAGGGTGAGGGGTTGATCTGGTTGGGCCTTGAGACGCCCTAACTTCTTCCTTTCCTGGTGTGCTGGAAGGACTTTGGGCTTCATCGGGGTTTCCTTGGGGGTTGGATTTTGAGTTGTCTCCCTTTGGTGGTTCCTGGGTCGCTTTATCCTTGCTTTTGGTATTGTTAGGGTTTTTCCCTTTCTTAACTTTCTTCCAGCCTTCCACATCTTCTTTCTCCTCAGCTAGCTTGGGGCAATTCCTTTGGAAATGGCCGTGCTCTTGGCAGTTTCTGCACTTGAATGGCAGGTGTTCATAGTCTAGTTTATGGTAATGGGTCCAAGATCTGACTGATAGCTTTACTGCCTCTGGGAGGATGGCTTCAAGATCCACTTCAACATAGATTCTGGCACAGGTATATTGTCCTTTGTTGTCTTCTTTATCAATGAAACGGCCGATTCCGTTCCCTATTCTCTGCAATGATTCGAAATCCCAGCAATGCAACGGGAGGTTGGGGAGCTTGACCCACACCGGCACCTCTTTGGGAAGATCGACTGTAGGGTCAAAGTCTGGCGACCATTTGTTCAAGTACAGGCCCTGCGTCCCCATGAAGTAGGGGCCATTTCTGAAAACCAAATCCCGGTCTTCTTCTGATATGAATTCGAAGACAAAAAACCCTCTCCCCACTGGGTAGCAGGTTACCCCATGTTTCAGGTTTGGCTTCCAGTTCCTCTGTATCCAGTCATCTGTGGTCTTGGTGGATGGCCATAGACCCATGAACTGACCAACTAGACCTTGCTTGGCCAAAGATAGGGCAATTTTCATTGGTTTTTCTTCAGGAAGGGCGATTTCAGGAATTTCCTCCAGCTTTTTAATGAATTTCGAGATCACCGGGCCATTGGATTTCTTCCCACTGCCAGAAAGGAGCCTTCTGAAGGCATCCTCCGCCGAACTCAAAGGGGGGGGGGGTGGCCTCCCCACCCCCAGGCACTGCCATACCTACACACACACAACACGACCTCTCTCACGCGCAGGCTCAGCAGAAGCACGCAGCTCCCCATTGGAAGTTTTCTTACACTTGAATATAATTTGTCTTTTTCATGTATAATAGGATATTGTAAATAAATAAAATACTAAAGAGAGAAATAAGTCTGGTTGTAAAAACCAGTTTACTGGCACAACTAGACATTAAATTTGCTTGAAAACCATGTTGCTAGCTAGAAAGGTTCACAATAAGTTCTACAAGTTTCATGTTGGCTCTATTTTTCAGTATGGTTATTCACAATCGTTTGTTTTTTACTCGTTTTGGATGATATGGAATTCATTAAGGTCCGTGTTCTAATGGTCTTATCTCATTGAACTCAGCAAACTATCTGGGAAACAAGACTTGAGTTATGTAAAATACCTTGGATTTTACATGCATCAATGGTAGATTTCCTTGTTAATCAATAAGGGAATACATCAATGTCTCTTGTTTGTCAGATCTTGTAGGTGAATCGACTTCAACAAATTTAGTTTTACCTGTCATTTTTTACTATTGTGCCTTGACAACTCATTGACATCAATGGTGAGTTTTCTCGTGTTGGTTAACAATTTTCATTATTGATTGGTAATCCAATGAAGCTTCTCCATGTTCAACTACAATAGCATTCATTCAGATGGATTAACTTTCACATATGAGTATGGATATTTGGTGAGGAATATTTACTTTTGATGTATCAACAATTGTTGTAGAACATTTGATTCATTTTCATAGTTCTCAACTATTTTTCAGTCTTATCAGTTCAACATATTTTCATCTCTTGCATGTATTCATATTCTTTGGATTGGATCATTCCAGTTCAGTAGTACTTTCTCATTCCTTTTTAAATAAAGACAACAATTAGTCTTGCATAGATACAATTCAACTTGCATAATTTCACTTTCAGACTAGATTTAACCTCATTCAGTTTGAGTGCTAAGGTGCACAACAATTTGGACTACATTTCTCCTATTGATGTATTTGTAACTTCAAAAGATATTATGATGTATATTATTATTTTATGTTGTTGTATCCCCATTGGAGATTTGTTTTCCTCCTTGTGTGATGTCTTTATTGTGTCTAGACCTTGAGGTACAACCTTCAATGTAAGTCAGGAAAATAGTCCCCAGTGTGACACTATGTAATCTGTATTTGGATTCTCTCTAGGATAATTCAGCCCTATCAATGAAACATATCATCCCAGTCATGTAAAAGGTCAATCACTTGATTAGTATAAACAGGCAGGCACCCTTCCTCATGTATACACACCTCACACTCAATCAAGTTGGCATGAGAGAGAGATATAACCAAGTGAGGAGATATAGATATCTTCTAAATAGTTATTATTGTTGGGATTTATCATCTTATGGCATGGTATTTGTGACTGTACTATTCTAAGGAATTTTGAGGGGATTTCTCCTTTATGGTTTCCCCAGTGAAAATATTTATGTCTTGTGTATCTATCACATCTTATGCATGTAGTTGTACTTGTTATTTTTTTAGACAAATATCCTAATTAAGCTAATAAGATCTAGAAAAACTAACATGGTATCAAAGCCTCTATGAAAGAAGGCACTGTGCAGCAACAAAAACTAGGGATTCCTAGTTCAAGGTGTTCTCTCCATACATTATCAGGAAAATAGGTATAGGATAACCCACCTCAGTAGGGTGTATCATTTGGTGGAAGCAGTTTTAGATTTGAAGAAGTTTCAATTTTAACCCTGTTGTTATGATTTATAATATTCCCTTTACCAAACTACGTATTAGATTATTTTAGCCTAACTTATGATTTTTATTTAATTATTTGGTTCCACCAGTACCATTGGGTCCACTTGGCCTAATGGGGCCACATGTACCAGTTACTAGAGTTTGAGGAACACTGATGGAGGCTAACTTCTACTGACTGCACTTGCATGCATCAGTTTAGGCCCCTCCTAGGCCAATTCCTACATTTTAGGATCCACTAGGAGACTCGGCGCGAACCTCTTTCAGTTAGATGGAGTTTGAACTAGTTAAGCTTGGTTATTATTTGGTTACATTCTATTAGTTCACTTTCAGCTCAGTTAGTGTCACTTATGCATGGATGCATGTGGATAATGTGCCTTTTCTCACCTACCACTTCAGTTATACTGATTTAACTGATTATAACTAATTGTGTGACTTGATTAGACATATGGAGTTAACCATTTAGAATACGATAGTGATTTAGACATCTTTAGTTATCCATGCAGTCAGATACAATCACATCGAGTTGGTAGATTCGAATTCTTTCCTATGTAACACTATTGTAACACCGGATTATGTAATGAAGATAATACTATAATTCCCTGAGAAATACTTGTCTATTTCCTATGAGATTTGATTTGTTTAGTTTGTATAATTCATTCCTATTCACTGCATCAATAATTTGGACCCTTTTCTTGATGATCTAAATTTCACAACAATTCTAACATGGTATCAGATCCATATCAAGCAAGCTTCAAGTCTATCTACTCTCCATTGAACATCGGAAGCAGTTGGGTTTTCATAGAAGTCCTATAAAGAGTTCCTTAAGTCCGATGAATTTATTCAGAGTGGTGGAATAGACATGAAGGACCCTGAGAAATTTTTCATGTCAAGAGGGAAGGGTTTATTCTAACATATTTCAAATGACTTTTGTTTTGCAGTGAAAATTCTATAGGTACAATGTAGTTTGTGTGAAGAAATTGTCTTTTTTTAGCAGGAGAATTATGGATTCTCAATCCTCCACACCTTGGATCCTAACACCCTTCAAATATGTTGATTGGAGGGAAGATATGTAGGTTTCCTTGCAAAATCAAGACTACTTCAGGATAATACTTGGAAGGGAGTTCGAGCCCCATCAAGCAGTAGAGAAAAACAAGGTGATGAACTGCTTAGATCAAGCTTTCGATTATCTATGTACTCACATATCCTGAGATCCTCTATTTCACCTTGAAGGTTTGAGGACTCCCAGTGAATATTGGGAGAGTAATGAATTATTTTTTTGCAAGAAATATGATCTTTAGGGGCAGATTCTAGAGAACAAGTTGATAGCCTTATATCCAGTAGTTTCGATATTGTGCAACAATTATTTACTAAATTCAAGTCTCTTGCACTTCAATGTAGACAGTGCTAAAGAGAAAGAAAGGATGAGCATCATGTGCTCTCCATACTTAGCAAACTAGGTACTTAGTATTATGTATTTCTGTCAATCTTGTTTTCTAGGAGGGTTTTCATTCCCAATTGGAAGATTCCTTCACTTGATTCCTTTGTCGAGTCCTTAATACAAGAGAAAAATAAGTTGATCTAGATAGGAGTTATCAAGACTTTGAAAGATCAAGCTCTCTTAGTGACAGACTCTAACAAAGAGAAATCTAAAGGGAATTCTAAGGGGAAGGAGCATAAAAACACTGATTCGAAGCCTAAAGAGAATCAAAAGACTTCTGAAGGAGCTTTGGGATCTAAATAGAAGAAGAAGTGTGAAAAGAAGATGTGTCCCTATTGTTTAAGGGGTTTTCATCCAGAAGAGTCTTGTATGAAGAAGCAAGTAGACCAACTAACTACTATCCTCAAGCAGAATAACATTTCTCTCCCACAAAGAGCAAAGAACTCTAATGATGGGAATGAGAGGTTCCATTCTTTGAAATTTGGCCTCCCTTGGTTGACAACCTATTTGACTGATTCTTAATCATCCAACCACATGGTTTCCTCCAAGGATTTCTTCTCCACATTCAACCTCATAGAAGGTCCTATTATTCATTTTGATGGTGATTCCCAAATTCCAGTAGTAGGAAGAGGCACCATCAAGATCCAACATGATGAGTCCAGAAATTCCCTCTATGTTCCCTCTCTTGTAGCTAATTTGTTGTCTTCATACCACATGACTCACACTAGCTCACCAAAGCAAGTGGTGTTTAGACTTGACTCAATAGAGATCACAAATATATTAACTAAGGAGATTATAGAGAAAGGAATTGTTGATCATGCCTCCAAGTAATATGGTTTGTCTCATTTCATACCATACATAGTTCTTGGACAACCATAGCTTCTATTTGAATCAGATAAAGGTATAAAGATTCCATTACTTCTTATTGCAAATACAGTTTTATTTCCTCACATTTCAGATTTAGATTCAGAAGATGAGGAACACTAACATGATCTAGATATTGAGCTTACACCTTAAATAGATCTACAATATCCAACATATGCCTCATTTCAACAGCCTAAATGGGCTCAGTAGCTCATAGAATAATCTTGAAATGGTGCTAGGGATATAGATGATAAGAGAAGAATGAGCTCCCAGTATCAGAAAGAGATTGTTGCACTATCCCACAAAGATCCACTTCTCCCTAAGAGTTGTTTCATGATGTTGTGGTCAGATCCTCAAACATTCAACCAAGCTTTCCATGACCCCATATGGAAAGAAACTATGCATGAGTAATTTGATGCACTACATGACAATAAAACATGGGAACTTGATTCCTTACCTCCAAGGAGGAATCTTGTTCAATGCAAATGGATCTACAAAACTGAGATAGCTTCTTATGTAACCAAAACCAAGTACAAGGCTTGGTTGGTGGCCAAAGGATACTCTCAGGTTCAAGGCTTAGAATACAAGGAGGCATTCGCTCCAGTATCTAGAATGGATCCCAGTAGTCTTGTCTTGGCATTTGCAGCTTCCAAAATATGGGAGGTACATCACATGGATGTGAAAAGTGCCTTCCTCCATGGTGATTTCAAGGAATAGATATACATGAAACAACCATAGGGGTTTATTGATAATCCTTCCTTAGTTTTAAGACTGAGGAGATATTTGTATGGAATCAAACAAGCCCCAAGACCATGGTACTCCAAGATGGATGCCTTCGTCCTATCTCAGAAATTTGAAAGATGCAAATAATATTGCAATGTCTAGATGGAGAAGAAAGAGGGGTTCTTTATTTTATTTGTATTGTATGTGTATTCCTTTATCATTACTAGAAGCTCTGCTACTGGATTAAGAAGCATCAAGTATGCTATAAACAAAGAATTCGCTATGAATGGCCTAAGACTGTTAACACAACTCATTGGCATCGAAGTAAGTCGAAAGAGTTTGGGAATCATGATCTCATAGTCCAGGTATTCATCATACATGCTTAGGATATTCCACATGGAAGATTGCAAGGAATCCCCTTGTCCCTTTCTATATGGAATCCGGCTTGATGAAGGTCACTCCATGGCATTGGTACATAGCACTCTCTACAGACAACTCATTGGGATTCTTCTGTATCTCAAACATTTTAGACTAGACATATCTTATGCTATGAGTGTTTCTACCAGGTACATGCAGGAGCCACATGAGCTTCCCTAGAAGGAAAAAAAGAGTATTTTGCACTATGTGTGGGGTACTATAGATTATGGGATCCACTATGACATTGGAGCACAACTTTATATCATAGGCTTCGCAGACTCAAATTTGGTAGGAGATGGAAATGATAGAAAATATACCCTTGGTTTTGTATTCATGATTGGATCTGGGCCAATTTTTTGCTCCAACAAGAAGCAAGCAACACTTGCACTCTCCTCAGTAGAAGTAGAGTATCACAGAGCTGTGAATGCAAATATTCAGGAAGTTTGGATACATGGAATCTTGACAGAGTTCGGGATTCATACTTCATCTACAATGGACTGTTATTGTGACAACCATAGTACTATCAAAATTTCCAGTGAGCCAGTTCAGAATCATGGGAAAAATCACATTGAGGTTCACATGCACTACATTCAGGAACTGGTGCATGATAGAACCATCACACTACACTACTATCCTACATAGGATCATATTATAGACATTTTCACCAACACTTTCACAGAAAAGATATTTTCCTTTCTTACGTCTCTTTTAGGTGTTAAGGCTTGTTTCTCAGTTTCTTTTTCTTATTATCTTGAGGGGGGGTTTTCCCATGAGGTTTTCCCCTATTTCCTTGGTTTTTTAAGAAATTTTTTTTATCTTTTAGATTGTATATGGGTGGCTTATGTCCTTGTTTATAGGTCCCATAGTTGTCCAAGTTAGGATTCAGGGAGGTGTTAGGATTTATAATCCTCCCTTGACAGAATTGTCTATTAGATTATTTTAGCCTAACTTCAGAGCTTTATTTAATTATTTGGGTCCACTAGTACCATTGGGTCCACTTGGAATAATGGGGCCACATGTACCATTTACTAGAGTGTGGGGAACACTTATAGAGGATAAATTCTATTGACTTCACTTGCATGCATTGGTTTAGCCATCTCCTAGGCCAATTCGTACATTTTAGGAGCCACTTAGAGTCCCAATACCAACCTCCTTTAGTCAGTTGGAGTTGGAACTAGTTAAGATTAGTTATTCTCTAGTTAGTTCACTTTTTGTTTAGTTAGCGCCAGTTTCGTATGGTTGCATGTGGATAAGAAACCTTCTCTCACCTACCACTTCAGTTAGACTAAGTTAACATCTTATAACTAATTGTGTGACTTGATTAGACATCTGGAGTTAACCATTTGGACTGATATATTAATTCAGACATATTTAGTTAGCCATGTAGTTAGATACATTAACATCCAATTGGTAGATTCAAATTCATCCCTAATGATTTAAATTATTTCCTATGTAACACTGGATTATGTAATGAAGATAATTATGTAATTCATTGAGAAATACTTGTCTGTTTCTTGTGAGATTGGATTTGTTCAGTTTGTATAATTCATTTTGATTCACTACCTCAATAATTTGAAAACTTTGCTTGAATATATAAATGGCACAATAATTATAACACATGTCACTAGTGCCGGGAGAAACTAGGGCATCAAGTTTTGGAGGATTCCCACCTCAGTATTCAAAAAGTGACCTTTTCAAGAAACTTTCCTAAAGGAGGTGCATATATATGTCCAAATAGAATTTACAAACCCCAACTTTGGAAAATTAGGGTCTCTCTAACAACCCTAGGTGAGGAAGCTCCAAAACAATGTTGGACACCTCAAATTGGTAAGATCTAAATCTTTTCTATTTCCATTCGAGGTTCTAATTTAAAAATATGACTCACCATACTCAACTTGAGGAAAATATTGGAGTGGTTGATAACTTTTGAGCATGGAAGTAAATAATATCCCTGATCCTTGAAGAAAATGATTTGGATGAGTACATCACTCAGGAGGTTCTAGAACCAGAGGGAGATGAGGATAAGGGTGCTCATAAGAGAAGAATGGATAAGACCAAGAGAATCATTGCAGAATCTATTTAGGATCGCTTAATCCGCCATGTGTCTTCATTCAAGACACCAAAGGATGTATATGATGCTTTGAAAAATATGCTTGAAGGAAATAACATAAACTAGAATATGACTTTAAAGAACCAGTTGGAGAATGTGAAGATACAAAAATCTGAGACTACATAGTCTTACGTCACAAGGGTTTCTCAAACCAGAGAACAACTTGAGGCGGTTGAAGAGAATGTTGAAGAAGAATAAATTGTAATGAATACCTTGAATGGTCTCCCTAGATCATGGGACTCATTCATCCAAGCAATTTGTGTAATAAGGAGGTTGATCTCTTTCAACAGACTCCGAGAAGAATGTTCATAGGAGGAGGCTTGAATTGTGACAAGAGAACATAAGATAGGAGCAATTGAAGATCAAGATCTCACATTTAACACCAGGAATAACTTCAAGAAGAAGGAGAAGAAGGATAAATTTCATAAAAGCAAGAAGAATGACAAGAAACAAAAGAATAGCAAGAGATATTATTCAAATGTTCGATTCCATACTTATGATGAAAGGGGACACTTTGCAAGAGATTGTCCCATCGGTAAAAGGATACACCATTTTCATGTTGTCAAATATGATTAACCAACAAAAAAAGATTCAGAAAAGAGAAGGATGGTTTAGATGAAGAGTATGTGCTAATATGAGCACTTACTGGCACTATCTCACACAAAAACAATGATTGGTTTGTGGATAGTGGATATTATAAACACATGAAGGATACAATGAATCCTTTTTTAATATGTCTGAACATGAGTCCCCTCACAAGGTGAAACTTGGGGATGATTACCAATACCCCATAAAAGGGAGTGGAGAATATTCATACAATCTTTACTCCAGGAAATCCTTAAAGATGTAGGATGTGTTATATGTTCCAGGATTGAGGAAGAAACTTTTCTCCATCTCTGCACTAGATGTAAAGGTAATTAGAGTTGCATTTGCTGATGGAAAAGTTCTAATGTGGCCTAGAGGGAAGATAATAGAGGTTGCATCATTGATTGTAGAAGAAGATGGAGGCTTGTACAAGATAAAGGGAAAGCTTGAGCAAGCACTAGATCATGAGTAAACTGAACCAAGCGAACTATCACACAGAAGGCTTTCACATGTGTAGTATAGAGCACTACCAATGGCAAGCAAACAAGTCTCTAGACTTCCAGAGATCTAGGAAAATTGTGAAGGCATTTGCAAAGGATGCACACAAGGAAAGAATGCAAAGAATACATTTCCCAGTAGTGAGAGAAAGGACAAATGAATAGTGGAGATAGTACACTCGAATGTATGTGGGCGCATGTATTCTAGCTAATTAAGCAGGTATGTGTACTATGTTTCCTTTATATATGATTTCTCACATAAGACTTGGATATATTTATTGAAAGGGAAAAATGAAGTTTTATGCAAGTTCAAGGAATATAAATCCTTGGTCAAGAACCAACCTGATAGGAAGATCAAGAATCAATGGTCAGATAATGGCAGAGAATTCATTTAAGAATATTTCAATGTGAACTCTATAGAGATTCTGAGATTTAGAGGGAGTTCAACACTCAATACAATCCTTAGAAGAATGGGGTTTCAGAACAAAGGATTTGAACCATCATGGAAGCAATAAAAACAAAGTTGCATGACCAATAACTTCCTATGCACCTTTGGAGGCAGGAAACAAGGACAAATGTGTATGTACAAAACTGTAATCTTCATAGAGTACTTGACAATAAGACTCTTAAAGAGGATTTCTCAAGAGAGAAACTAGAAGTCAACCATCTGGTGTGCGTACATATCCCAAAGGAGAAAACGACCAAGCTCGATCCTTCTAGGAAGTAGGGTATATTCGCAGGATAAAGTAATACATCAAAGGACTATCGAATATACTTCCTAGGTTTCAAGAATATAAACATCATTAGATATGTAATATTTGATGAAGACTAATCATACTTCATATCCAGGAGGAGACCTACTCAAGAGGTTGAGGAAATTCAAGATATGAGATCCCAAGATAAGGAAATTAGAGAATCAATTCTAGAATACCATGAATATCATGACATGGTAGAACCACAAGAGAAGTAGAGACAATACTTGAGAAGGACTCCCACAATGGGAAGCCATCATTGGAACAATAGCTCGTATGAGAAGCAGAAAGGTATGGCACTTCAGAAGGAATACATAGAGAGAGAAAAGGGGAACATAAGTACAATAGCTATGTGTCCCTTATATGTGACATAACTGATAGAGAACCTTCCACCTATGAATAGGATACATCAAAGAAAGAATGGAAGGATTGTATGATCAAGGAGTATTATTCAATCATGAAGAATGATTTCTAGGAGATAGTTGTGAGACTAGAAAAGAAGTATCTCGTGACTTCAAAGTGGATCTGCAATATCAAGCAAGATGCAGATGGAAGCATCAAGAAATACAAGGAACGTTTCATAGCATGAGCATTCCCATAGAAAGAAGGCATAGACTATGAAGAGTCATTTACACCCATGGAAAGGTACACTTCTATTAGGACCATACTTGCATTGGCAGCAATTATGAAATGGAAAATACACCAAATGGATGTCAATATAACTTTCTTGAATGGTGTAGTTGAGGAGGAAGTGTACATGGAATAACCAATGGGATTCGAGACACGTGATAGGAAGACCCATATGTGCAAATTGAAGAAGAGTTTGTATTGATTGAAACAATCACCAAGGACATCGTATGGCAAGATGGATAGCTTCCTAATGAGCCCAGGCTTTACCAAGACTAAAGTGGATTCCAACATTTACTTCAAAGTTGAAGTTGGAATACTAGCAATGCTCCTGCTATATGTCAACGACTTGTTTCTGACAAGAGAAGAGGAACTCATTAAATATGCAAGGAGGATACTTTCTACATATTTTGAGAGGAAAGACCTAGGTATGATGCACTAATTATTAGGCATGGAGGTGTGGAAGACTGCAAATGGGATCCTGCTTGGTCAAGGAAAGTATGGAGCGGAGATTCTAAAGAGATTCAAAATGTTGGACTACAAGGAAATAACCACTCCTATGGAATCTAAATTCAAAATTATGAGTGATGCTTCATCCGATATAGTTTATTCCATGATGTATCATCAAATGATTGGCTCATTTATGTACTTAACAAATACGAGGCCAAAAATATGCTTTGTGGTGAACACGCTGAGCTAGATCCTGACAGATTTGAGACATGTTCACTTGATAACAGAAAAGAATGTACTGAGGTACCTAAAACATATAGTGGATTATAGGCTCAAATGTGATGAGAACCATAATATTAACCTACACTATTATGTTGATTCAGATTGGGCAGGAAGTGCCACAGACATGAAGAGAACCTCAAGTTGTTTCTTCAGTTTGGGATCTAGCATGATCTTCTGGCTTTGGAGGAACAAATCATTCATGGCACTGAGTACAGCTGAGGAAGAGTATGTTGTCGCTTTCTCGGCTAGTTGTGAGACAGTGTGGCTACTAAAGATATTGTCTAACTTGTTTCATATCCATTTGGATGTGACTTGTATCTTCTGTGATAATTAGAATTATGTGAAGTTTTTGAAAAACTCTATGTTCTATGACAAGTTGAAGAACATCGAGATCAAGTTCCACTATATCATGGATATGGTGCAGAGAGGAGGAGTGAAGCTCCAGTATGTGGAAATGGATGAGAAAATAGATAATATTTTGACCAAGCCTCTATAAAGAGTGAAGTTTGATTACTTCAGAGAAAGACTTGGTGTGATCTAGATCGAGACCCCTTGAAAGAGGGAGTGATGTGTTCTAGAATAGATAGAGAGATGGGTTGTCTGACCTTAAAATATTAGCAAAGGTAATAGGTTGATTAGACATAATAAGTATTGTAGGTTGTCCTTGGATGTAATAAGTCCTAGAAAATCTCACAGGTTATCCTTGAATGTAATCAATCCTGATATGATTCTATGCTACTGTAATATCCAAATTTTGGACCTAACACTTATAGGCATGAGCCTATTGATTATGATGTTATATTGATTGCTTATTTTGATATATTGGGTTGAGGACCCCACTACATATGAACATGATAATTTGTTTTATATATTCGGTGTAAACCAATTATTGATAATATATATATTCTTGTTTGTGTTGGGCATGGACCTTGAAGCACATGATTGATGAGATGTTTTTTGTTGAGCGAGGAGCTTTGGAGCACATGTGTAATTAATGTTTTTTGTTGAGTGAGGAGCTCTGGAGCACATGGGTAATTAGTATTTTGTGTTGAGAAATGAGATCTAGAGCACATGAGTACTTACATCTGTGTTGAGAGAGAACCTTTGGAACACATGAAAAGATAATTAGAAGTGTTGGGCATAATGCCCATAGATTTCCATGTTGATGTTGAGTATAAGCTCTGTAGCAGCAGATCCTTGGCCATTGTATTCATAGGTGTATAATACAAGTATATCCTAGCATTAGTGTTGCGCAAAGAGCTCTGGAATTTCACTAAGTTTGTAAGTCCATGTTTATAGAATTGAGTATGGGCTCTGGTAAGTGCTAGGGGTTACTGAAAAGAATTAATAATTCTTGAGTGAAAACAACTCAAGAAAGATATTGATCTCATCATACTTATTTTTTTAAGTGATTAAATGAAATTTTAAATTTCTGTATTCTCATCAAGTACTGAAGAACTACCATGTTATACGAGGGAATCCAACATGCAAGGATGTTTAGAGTTTCCTAGCCTAGTAGACCTAACCATCTACCTGTTGACCTAAATGAAGAAGTGTCATTAATTCTAGGGATCACGGTATATGATTCTCAAAGACCAAAGTTAACAAATGTTATATTATTATGTATTTTATACATGGTATGTATAAAGAATAAATATAGTAACAATATTAATGATGAAAGAAAGAAAGAAAAGATCCATTATTTATTATTGTTAAAAGATAATAAATAGTACAATACCTACAAAGGTCTAATTAGGAACTAGTTGAAAGTTTCTAAGTTAAAGTATTAAAAATTACAAAAATTAATTAAAAGAGGGTTAAATCAAGAAATCAAGGTTTCTTGATTTAACTGTCCCTTTGACTGAAAAGCCTATCTATAAAGACTGAAGCCAAGTAAAGGATTAGGGTTCTAATCTAACTTAGGGAATTCATTATTCTGCCTTTTTATTTATCTCAAGTGAATTTTTGGAGAACATTTTCCTGGAATGGAAAAAGGAGAATCGAATGAGACCTAATATACCAGATTGGAAGCCCTACCTTAGGAGTTCTAAGCTACTTGCATGTTGGAGTCCAGCTCAAGGGGATCCAGATTAAACCACGAACGGTTTTAGGTCATGGTTATGTGGAACATGGTAGTTCCCAAGTGATTCGGTCATCTAATACAGAGATCAGATCTGCCTATGAATTGTCAATGTTGGATATTTGAGTGTGCAAGTTCATCCATTGAAAGAGCTTCAAGTTACAGATATGAAGCCGTAGACTTCCAATTACATTTCTCTAGAATAAATGATGGCTATGTTAGGAAAATGATTACATTGAATTTCATAACCGTATGTTTTTGGTTCTCTGTTTACAATATTCTAGGGTTTACATTTTAAATTATAACCCTAGGCTATAAGTTGTTTGTATAGTAGATTTATCTAGGGTGTATTCCTCAGTTTACTTCTGCAATTGTAATTCATTTATAAATGTTTATCAAGGGATTTGTACCCTAGTTTTAACTTCCTGTATTATATTTACTCTTGAAACAATGTTCATTACAAGATAGGTTTTATTTTATATCTTTAACCTTTAACCTATCTATTCTTTTGGATTTTATAAACTCCACTAACATATTCCATTTGTTAGCAGAGGCATGTTTTAGATTTATATAGACTAGTTTAGAAGTAAGATATACATATATAAGTATAACCTTACAACCTAGTTAACCTAAGATATTATCTACAACTGAATTACCATATATAAATATATAAATCAACAGATATAAAATAGAAATACAAATCTATTCTACTAATGCCATCACTATATCTAAAGCATAATTTATAAACATTCCTTTTAAAATCCAAGATAAAACCAGAAAAGACCTTTCAAGGTCTGCATATTTAAAATACATGCTAACTACTAAATCATTTCCATTAAAATAACTCCATCATAAGCACTTAACCATAGTAAGAATCATGGCCATTCATTGGTAAAGGTCGAGTTCCATTTCCTAATTAAAATCCATAGTCCTAATATATAAATCTACATAATCAGAATCGTATGCATAAATCATTTAATTCCCATCTAATATTATCACAACCATCACATAACAAGTAACCAAGTAACTTTTCATTCACTAAATTTAAAACCCTTAAGCTACTAGAGATCGCAATATCGACCCCTGTGGGTATCCAAACCCTAGTCGCAGGCCATACTCAAAACCACAATATAAGTACATACGTAGTAATAACTTACATAACCATACATTCGTTCTATATAACATTTAAAACCATATATTTACATTAATACACAGGAATCATTTTTTACAAACCTCATTATAATCTTTTAAACAATCCAAAGTTTCTATACAAGCAACGACCAGGATTGAATTGCTATAGATTTGTTCTTTATTTTTATCAAGGCTATGCTATACACAGAGTGTATGCGGGATACAATAATAAAAATAAATTTGCTACAGCAAGGTCGTGAGACCCGCACTTTGCAATCATGCTATAAGATCGGCCTTGACCCTAACTCTAAACACACAAGATTTAAATCAAAACAAAAATCATTACCCAGAGGTTGTAAGACCTTTACTAAGATATGCACAACAATTACATAAGCCATGGATTATAAATAAACTACACCAAACATATAAATAACAATCTTTCCTATCAACAAGTCAACCTACAGCAACGATAGTCATCATGGGTTTACACCCATGGCTCTTTCAAATTCCACATTACATACTAATAAATGAAACAGTAAAGGATTACAAGCACCAAGCTATCACGGCAACCATGGTGAGTGCTCATGCGATACACGGCATGGCCTCAACCCATACGGTGTCAAGTATTACAACTAAGAATTAAATATAAGCATTTATACATAGACCATCAACGAAGGCGAATGCCACATAAATACAATCTTTAAAAATAACAATGCAATATTAAAAAACACACGATAGATTTATTTACATAGTACCATTAAATTCTTCAATCAAATTTTACAAAGTCGTGCCAAGGGATATGGCACCATTGTAAGGAATGGTGCTTCCAGGCTTAAATACCCAAATCAAAACATGATCTACATAAACAAAATGCAGAGTCTGTTAAAAGTCCCAAGTTTCCCCATTCGTTGCTAACAACACCATTATTTATACAAACCCAAACCTTGTAAACATAGGCCCAAAGGAAAATCAAAATCCCAGAGTAAAACCCCAACCAGTAACGTGATATAACCCAGTCCTACCCATAATACCGAGAAGTGACAAGCACAGGACTGTCTAAAAGGATTATCATGCACCTTATGGCATTATCCTTGAAGTAACAATGAAGCTCTGAGCTATCCCACTCCTTTCCAGCCCTGTCACTTGCAACCACCAAAACCATGAGGGATAAGAAGTATGAAACTGAATGAGCCATGAAAAAAACATCAAACGCTTTCATGAAACGAATGAAACATACCTCCATTAACCAGGGAGTCGCCTCCATCCACTGCACAGAGCCAATACAAAACCATCAATGAGCCAAGAAAAATGACCAAGTCATTCGTGGAGCCAACCCCTAATCTTGGGCTGCCCCAAACCCTGAGACACATTAATGGCATGAGCCTAGTGTCCATTATCAACCCAAAACCCAGATCACCATAGTTTACAATCATTTCATTAATGTTTGTCTCCATTCCATGCAAGGTCTTAAACCCCATTGCATAATGTCAAACCATATGTTATAACTCGCCACCCCGATGCTTCATACAAGGTATAGTATAATTTTTAGTCCATGCAATATATGCACTAACCCAAATTCAATCCCCAATGCACAAGTATCAGATGTATCGTATAACCATAGGTTAAGCCTTAAACCATTGCTTTCCCATTTTCCTAAGAATTAAGCTTAGAACCATGGCATATGAAATATACCATGGTAGTATTTGTTATGTATAAAATCAAGATTTGATCTTTAACCAAGATTATAACATGCCAATAAAAATAAAAGATAGGTCAATTCTTTTATTAAAATAAACATAAAATATAAATGGGCATTGGATCCGTAAATACATAATCAATAATAGGTATCACATAGATAATTAATCTATGTTATATAATTGATGAAAATAGAAATTACGTTGCTAACAAACTGATTCTGTAAGGGAACATATTAACAACCAATAGGTGTGTTAAGGATCAAAACATTCAACACACTTTAACAAGTCTCTGTCACTAAGTATAATCTGCATACGAAATGAAGGAGGTGCCGTAGTTCAAACATAACTAAGTAAGTCTTCTAGACAAGTGAACACTTTACCTCTCAGTAATGTCACATGGGAGAATGAGTCCTGCCACTACACCCACTTTGTTTCCAAAAACAAAGTTAAGTTAGGAATTCATAAATAACAAGCAAATATATGCAGAAATGAATGAAGTATCTAATCACGTAACGACATAAACACAACAATGTATAACCATAAGAACAATGTAGTAATTGGCACTATGACATCTTATTTAAAATACAGTAATATGCATAACTGAAAGTAAGATGATAGAACATAATAACAAATTATGACCAAATAGTGGTACATTCATTGTACGTTATATTCCACAAATTCAATAATGTTCCACATAGGTCATTTTTACTAGCCTAATAAATAAAAAAATATTTTCAATTCTTGGGGACATTACAGCTACAAATAGCGGATGCATAATATCTCACATGGGAAATGAGACAGGTAGTCTGAGTGGGAAAAATACCAGTGAACCAAGATGCTCAGATGTAATAAGTTATGTAGGTTGTCCTCATATGTAATTAGTCCTGGAGAAGCTCGCAGGTTATTCTTGGACGTAATCATTCTTGGGACAGGTTATTCGAGTGTAAATATGAGTTATGGCATGGTACGCAAGTTAATCCAATGTAATAATTCATGTGGATTTTTCGAGTGTAAAAGGATTCCTAGCATAGTATGCAGGTTACTCGGATGTATTACTCCTCGAAGGTTATCTAAACAGAAACGATCCTGGGTGTAGGTTGTTCATATGTAATAAGTACTTGAGGTTGACCTAGAACATAAAAGTCTTGTTGTAGCAGGTTGTTTGGTCATAATAAGTCCTTCCATATATATCTACATATGTTTGTACTCCCATATTGATATGATTAGGTCATGAAGCATGTGACATTCACCTTGGAGGTTCTCCTTGACCATGGTGTTAGATTCTTATCATTCAAGCTAGCATTATATTAGGATCTTTAACTGAGAGAATAACAAGAAAAAAAATTAAACACAATAGACAAGGAACACAATGTTTTTCCTCAGGGAAACCATAAAGGATAAAACCACACAACTTCCTCACAAATAAAATCAGCACCAAAAGCAAAACCCCAAAAACAGTAAGATGATCTCCCGACAGTAGTAGTCTCTTTCTTTCTAGTCCCAACAACTTATTCTCTCTCAACTATGCACTACAACTGATTGTGAGTGAGTGTGTGATAGATAGAGAGGTCCACTCTCTATTTATACTAATTCCTGACTTGAAAATAACTCACTAGGGCCGAATTCTCTCAAAGAGTCTAATAACCCCAGGGCCTGACAACTGCGGGGACTTTAACCCTTGATCAATAGGAGGGTTACCCACAATGACTTGACGTGACTTGTTTACATTATTGAATCTCTCAATAGGAACATCGGGGCATGACATGATTCAAATACATTACATAAATTTCTCAAAATAAACATCGGGGTACAATTTATAATATATAGAAGTGAATACATTCCTAAGTTACAAATACATCAACACTCCCTCTTAACTAGGAAGGTATTCTCTCGACACAATTTGTTAGCACCGTTCTTCTTCTCTGTATCAACTAGATCATCTTGTCATCTTCAGCTTCAAGTCATCTTCATCTTGCATCTGCATCATCACTCAATCTGGATCATCATCACTAGAGCTGGATCATCCCTTAATCTGGATCTTCATGGGAACATCATCATTGGATCTGGATCATCACTATTTGATCATCATCACTCGATCTAGATCATCACTGGGTCATCATCACAAGTACTATCTCATGATTCTTCTTGTCAAAGGAAGTTCTACATATCCAACCCTTTTTGATGCTAGTTGTAGGCCTAGCCTCCATGTAGTTCTTCTTCAGTGCTTATATCTGACCCTAAGTCAGAATGGCTAGCACTCACATCTAACAATGAGAGGAACACATCAAAAACCATGTTATAAATCCACAGCAATTACATTCACAAGCATGATAGGACACAACTACTATCATCTGTGAAAAGGCACAGCACTCACATCCACCAGCATGGTAGGACACACCTACTACCATATTGTGGAAAGACACAACACTTACAATCACTATCATGGTAGGACACACCTACTACCATATATGAAAAGGCACAAAACTTAAAATCACCAGCATGGTAGGACATGCCTACTACCATCTATGAAAAGGCTCAACACTCACATCCACCAGCATGATAGGACACAACTACTATCATCTATGGAAAGGCACAACACTCACATCCAACAGTACAACACTTATATTCGACCATGCGAGGAACCAATCCAGCCTACATGTCGAAAGGGCTCTCAACCCCAGGTTAAGGATTCTTGGTAACTGACCAGGTGCCTCCATTATCCTAGAGAATGGAATCATACCTTATATCTAATCAAGGGGGAACACATCCCCCAATCATGTCAGAATGGCCCTACACTTATATTTGATCATGTGAGAACACATTGCACATTCATATCAGAATGGCCATGAGCTCTAGGCTGAGTATTCTTGGTAACTGACTAGGTGCCTCCATTCAGAGAATGGAATTCAACACTTATATCGCATCATGTAGGAACCAATCCTACAGTCACATCAGAATGGCTCTCAACTCTAGGCTGAGTATTCCTGGTAACTGACTAGGTGCCTCCATTCAGAGAATGGCATTCAACAGTTATATCTGATCGCGTAGGAACCAATCCTACAGTCACATTAGAATGGCTCAACACTCATATCTGACATGGAAGGAACCAATCCTCTCACCATGTCAGAATGGCTCATGGACTCATCACTTCCCCTTGGGGGAAACCTCGATCTGGAGAGAAGCAAGCTTCTCCATGAAGTACTCAAACTTCACTCTGGCTAATGGCTTCACCAACACATCAGCTATCTGTTCGGTCATCACAATGTACTGAAGCTTCACTGCTCCTCTCTACACCATATCCCTGATATAGTGATATTTGATATCGATGTGCTTTGATTTGTCATGGAAGACCGAGTTCAACAACAACTTCACACAACTCTAGTTGTCACAATATATACAAGTAGCGTCCAACTGGAGATCAAATAAATCAGACAGTAGCTTCCTTAGCCATACCACCTCACAACTATCTGAAAAAGCTGCAACATACTCTACTTCATCTGTACTCGGTGCCATACAAGACTATTTCCTGCTAAACCAAGAGATCACACCTGATCCCATACTAAAGCAGCACCCTGAAGTGCTCTTCCTATCGATGGCACTACTTGCTGAATATGAATAAACATAACCCTCGATGTTAATATTCTGATTCACCTCATACTTGAGCCCATAATCAATTGTACCCCTCAGGTACCTCAGAATATGATTTGCATTAATCAAATGAACATGCCTTGGATCTGTCAGGAACTGACTCAAGGTGTTGACAACAAAGCAAATATCTGGTCTCGTATTTGTTTGGTACATCAAGGACCCAATCATCTCATGATACATCATAGCATCAACGAATTCTGATGAATCATCGCTCAATAGCTTTAGGTTTGATGCCATAGGTGTGATCATGTCCTTGCAGTCCATCATCCTGAATCTCTTCAGGATCTCTACTACATACTTCCCTTGTCCGAGGAAGATTTCATCCACATTTTGCCACACCTTCATTCCTACAAAATAGTGCATCATACCCAAGTCTTTCATTTCAAACTTGGTAGCAATATTCCTCTTCGTATCAGTAATCAACCATCCACACCTATTACAAACAAATCATCTACATACAGTAGGATTATTACTGGGTTACCATCTTCAACCTTGTAGTAAAGGTTGGAATCTGCTTTATTCTTGGTAAAGCCCAAATTGGATAGAAAGCTGTCAGTTCTGCCATACCATGTCCTAGGTGCCTATTTCAAACCATACAGGGATTTCTTTAATTTACACACATGAGATTCCCTATCATGTGTCTCAAAACCAAGTGGTTTCTCCACATACACTTCCTCTTCCACTACACCATTGAAGAAAGCAGTCTTGACATCCATCTGGTGTATCTTCCATTTCATTATTGCAGCTAGAGAAAGTACTAATATAATGGAAGTGTATCTATCTTTAGGTGCAAAATTTTCTTCATAATCTATTCCTTGTTTCTGGGAGAAGCCACGAGCCACAAATCTTGCTTTATATTTCTCTATGCTACCATCTGCAACATGCTTGATCTTGTATATCCATTTGGAAGTTACAAGAAACTTCCCTTTCGGGATTGGGACAATATCTGAGAGATTGTTCTTCATGATCGATTGATACTCTTTGAACATAGCATCCTTCCATTCTTTCCTTTCTTCCACTTCTTCATAGTTGGAAGGTTATCTATCGATGAAGTCACACAATAATGATACATACCCACAACAGGATTTGATCCTTTTTATGTCTTTGCAATTTTCTTCTGGAGCCCCATATCTTTCTGCACCTTGGATAGCTTCTCGTACCCAAGAAGTTTTCCTCTTGTGAGGATTCTTCTCCTGAGGTGGATCTACAGGTTCTTGAGGTTCTTCTAATTCTCAATCTTCTTCTTGAATTTCTTCGTTCATGGTTGTGTCATGAATTCTTGGTGCTTTTGTTTCTTCAGGATCTTCAATAAGTCTCTTTTTGTATTTGTTTTAAGTTGAGTCTTCATCAAACGTTATGTCCCTACTAATGTTTATCTTCTTGAATTATGGGAAGTATATTCTGTAAGCCTTCGATCTTTTAGAGTATCCCACAAATCTACCCTTCCTTCCTGAAGGGTATAACTTTGTCCTATTTTCTTTTGGAATGTGTATGTATATTGGACAACCAAATATTCAAAGATGTCTGACTTCTAGTTTCTTGCTGGAGAATACTTCTCCAGGGGTCTTGTTCTAAAGTACTCTAAGTGGAGTACGGTTCTGTACATATACCACAGTTCTGGAAGCTTCTGCGCATAGATGCATGGGAAGATCTTGATCATGAAGCATGGCCCTTGTTGCTTCCATGATCATTCTATTCTTACTTTCAGCAGCCCCACTCTGTTGTGGATTATATGGAGTGGTTAACTCCCTCTTAATCCCTAAATCTTTGCATAAGGATTTGAATTCATTTGATGTGAATTCTCCACCATTATCTGTTCAAAAGGTCTTGATCTTATTTTCAGTGTGGTTCTCGATCAAGGCTTTGAATTACTTGAACTTGCTAAATACTTCATATTTGTTCTTCAAGAAGTATATCCATGTCTTCCTAGAAAAATCGCAAATAAAATAAACATAGTATGCATACCTGCTTAATGAACTGGATGACATCGTACAGCATACATTGGAGTGAATGATTTCCAAGATTCCTTTTTCCTTGTTCTCACTACTTGGAAATGTCTTCTTTGTGTTCTTTCCTTTCACACATCCTTTGCAGACACTATCATGTTTTGACTGGATTTCTGGAAGTCCTTCAATAGCTTTCCTTGCAAGAGGTAGTGCTTTGTAGTGCACATGTGCAAGCCTTCTATGCCAAATTTCATTTGGCTCTACTGTGTCATGGATCAAGGCTTGTTCTAAATGGCCATTCAATTTGTATAGACCTCCCTCTTGTTCCCCAATTACTATTGCATCATTAATAGTATTTCCCTTTGGCCACATGACAACTTGGCCATCTACAAATGCAACCCTCATGCCTTTCGCATCCAATGCAGATATGGAAAGGAGGTTCTTATTTAGTCCTGGTACAAACAATACATCCTTCATTGTCATAGAATTTCCAAAGTCTAGCTTATAGGAGGATTCCCCACTACCTTTTATTGGATACTGGTAGTCATCTCCAAGTTTCACCTTGTGGGGTGATTCATGTTCTGATAGCTTCACAAAGTATTCTTTGAATCCTGTCATATGTTTAGAAGCCCCACTGCCTATAAGCCAATAATTGCTTCCATGTGTGATGTTTCCCATGAGACCAGAAATCAAGACATATTCCTCATCACTTTCTTGTCTGATTCTCTTTGTGGAAGGTTCCCCATCCTCTGCAGAATGAGCATGATGTCTTCTCTTGTTTCCCTTCTTATTTTTTCTTTTAGGACAATCTTTTGCATAGTGTCCTACTTCATCACATGTATAACATCTAATTTTAGACAAATCTTTTCTAGTGTTATTTTTATGGAGGTTCTTACCTCTAGGGTGATGAGAACTTATTTTTATTTTCATGGAGTGTTCTATGAGAGCTTGATCTTCACTTCCCATCTCTTCTTCTCGAGTTGCTATCCGAGCTTCTTCTTGAGAGCATTCTTCCCATAGTCTGCTAAATTTGACTAGCTTCTTTCTGGCACAGATCCCTTGAATAAAGGAGTCCCATGATCTAGGGAGACCATTCAAGGTGGTCATTACAATCTATACATTCTCCACTTCTTCATTCAAGGCTTCAAGTTGTTCTTGAATATGGGAGACCCTTGTGAAGGATGATTGTATGGGCTTCACATTCTGGATCTTCACATTCTTCAATTGGTTCCTCAAAGTCATCTTCCATTTTATGTTCTTTCCTTCAAACAATTAGTTAGGGCATCAAACATAGCTTTAGGTGTCTTTAGGGAGGACACCTATGGTATGAGGTGATCTTTTATTGAATCAGCAATAATCCTCTTAGCCATGACCAATGTCTTTTGGCACAAGGCCTTAGGCTCATCTCCCTCTAGAACTGGAACCTCCTCATTGATGTAGGAGTCCAACTCATTTTCTTCCAAGACCAGGGAGATCCTATACTTCCAGGCTCATAAGTTATCAGCTCTCTCAAGATTTTCATCAAGTTTTGTATGATGAGACATCTTAACTAAGAACCTCAAATGTAAATACAAAATATTTAGATCTTACCAAGTTAAGATGTCAGACCTAGATCTCGAGATGAAATTTTGTATAGCTGGTTCAGGAGCAGATTAGGGTTTAACTTTTTCGAAGTTTTTTCCAACCAAAAACTTTGATCTTGATCTCTAAACTTTGATTTTTAGGAGGAGATCAATATAGGCCTAGGCTCACTCAAAAATTCAAATTCTGTGGAAAGCCCTAATTTTAAGCAGTAGCGTCAGGTCAAAAACTGAAAATGCTTAGAATCAGATTATTCTTCAACAGAAAGATGCGCCCTATAGAGGAGAGTCAGCCCAACCTTCTTTTGCTAAAAATATATGGAGAGAGATCCAAAAAGTAGGAATCCCTAGTTTCCACAGCTACAAAGTGTCTTCTTCTCAAGTTAGCTTTGATACCGTGTTAGATTCTTATCATTCAAGCTAGCATTATGTTAGGATATTTAACTGAGAGAATAACAAGCACAACAATCAAACACAAGAGACAATGAACACAATGTTTCTCCTCAGTGAAACCATAAAGGAGAAAACCCTGCAACTTCCTCAGAGATAGAATCAGCACCAAAAGAAAAACCCCAAAAACAATAAGATGATCTCCCGACAGCATTAGTCTCTTTATTTCTATTCCTAGCAACTTCTTCTCTCTTAGATATGTGCTACAACTAAGTGCGAGTGAGTATGTGATAAATAGAGAGGCTCACTCTCTATTTATACTAATTCCTGACTTGGCAATCACTCACTAGGGCCTACTTCTCTAGGAGAGTTTAATGACTGTAGGGCCCCACAAGTGTGGGGACTTTAACCCTTGATCAATAGGAGGGTTACCCACAATTACTTTACATGATTTGTTTACATTATTGAATCTATCAATAGGAACATCGGGGCATGAAATGACTCAAATACATTACAGACACTTCCCGGAATAAACATCGGGGTACAATACATAAGATATCCAAGTGAATACATTCCGAAGTTACAAATACATCAACACATGGATGATATGTGTACTCTGTTATTTTTTGTGCATGTTACACACACTTCTTGTCATCATCATGTAATGAGATCCAAGTATTAATATTTGCCTTAAATCCTCAAGTATTGGAATTAAAAATGGAAAATATTTAGTTATTTTATAGCTTTGGCCACCAACGCACTTTTCGTGTGGTCGCGTGGTACCTATATGCGTAACACTTTCTTTCTTTGAGAAGTAAGTGATTCCATGGCCACTTTCCTTCATGCAATGAGTGGTGCTCCCTTGGTAATGCTTTGTCCCTGTGGAAAAAGAGTGATGCTTTAGTTTTAAAGTAAAAAAGAGAAGCTTTAAGAGGCTTATCAAAGATTGACTTCGTGTAGCCTCATCCCTAAGGTTTTGTACCACCTAGGCTCGAGATCCATCATTATTATTAATTTGTCACAATGGTCTAAGAACTGAAAACACAGTCTCACAAAGAATACAGACAGATAATCATAAAATTGGCAAAATGGTGCTTCAATGGAAGTAGCAGCTCTGTATACTCAAAATGAATAATGAATAATATAATACAATGATCATTCCAGATGCATGAATTCCAAGACAATTCAAATTCCCAAGGAGTTCATTCAAATTGAATGAGTGATTCTAGCTTAACTGAATGTAAGGCACAGTCAACTGTCAAGTTAACCACTTATCAAAACCCTAATTAACTCAACTGAGCCCTAACTGAACTCAGAGTGCAATAAATAACTGAGTCTAACTAAAATTAGCTCAGACACATGTCACTGCAAGCCAACCATCAAGTGGTAGCACATCAATGACTCCAATGAACCCCGATGAGGTTAACTGAAGTGTACCTAACCATCAGAAGTGGTTGGAGGCACCCCTGTTGACTACAGTTCATTAAGTAATCAGTAAATAATCAATTTAATGAAAGGATGTTCCTTCACTACTCCATTTAATTAATTGTAACCATCAATTAGCAATATGGGACATTTATGACACTCAGATCACCCCTGAAGTGCTCCAGTTAGCCTCCCCAAATGTGGGAGAAGGCTAAGTCAGCATCCTTGATTGAAGGTAGGCGTGGGTGTGGTCATGCTGATGTCATACAGTGCTCCTCTGATGTCAATTAAGTTAATAAAACTTAGGATAGTGGTTTAACTAGGCCAAATTGACCCAAATGAGTGTGTATGGTAGTAAATGTCTCCAACACCCCCCCTTAAGCTATACTCAAGAGGAGTAGAAAACATAAAGTGCATAAGAAGGCTAGGGCCCCATCAACCAAGGACATAGTTCACCTTGTACAATATTGAAATTCAAACAATGTTCAAAAAACAAACTAAGTGAGGAAAAGAGGGAAATCCCAGTGGGAAAAACACCGCGTCAAGTTGAACACTAAAATTAGTTGGATCACCCTAATGAACTCACCCCCAATAGTGAACAAAGGTAAGTGAACTTATTTTCTGAAAATCTCTTGGTGAAGATGTCTACAATTTGCTCATCAATCAGGCAGTATTGCAGAATGATGGTCTTGTCCTACACCAGCTCCCTGATATAGTGCATGTGTATCTCTACATGTTTGGTCCTCTGCCTGGTAACAGGATCTGTGGATATATTAATATTAATTTTATTGTCACAAAAGAGGATAGTGGATAAAGTACTACCAAGATCAAACTATGAAAGGATTCCATGCAACCAAATAGCTTGAATGTAAGCATCACCGCTCCTCGAGACTCGGCCTCTACTGAAGACAATGCTATAGCAGCCTGCTTTTTGCTATACCAGAAAATGGGGCCACCACCAAACATGAATACAAATCCAAAATTTGACTTCCAATTAATATAATCACCCACCCAATAGTAATATATCTATCCAACCAGCTCTATCTCGGAGTCTGCAGCATAGTGAATGTCCTAGGTCCTGGTTCCCTGAATGTACTGGAGGATCCTCTTGGCTTCCTTCCAATGAATATAATGGGGATGATACATGTATCTTGATACAGCATTAACAGCATAACAAATATCAGGTCAAGAATGTTTCAAGTACAACAAGATACCAATCAACTGTCAATAAATAATGCAGCCCATGGGAGGTGTGATTTTTCCTTCTTCAAGCCTAATCCATGAAAGGAAAGGGAATGGTTCAGGCCTACATTCAGCCATGTTAAACTTTAATAATAGGTTTTATATATATTTGTACTGAGTGACCATTATCCCATTATAATTTTTCTCAATTTCGAGCCCCAAAAATTGTTTTAAGAGCCCCAAATCGCTCATTTCAAATGCATTGTGGAGAACAGTTTTGATGACCGAAATAGAAGCAACTGTGCTACCTATGATCAGTAAGTCATAAAAATATAAAAAAATAATAATCAAATGACCATCATAATTTTTCATATACACATTCGTATCTGATCTACACCTTTGGAAGTTTTGTGAGAGAAGGAAGGCATCCATCTTGGAATAGCACTCTCTTGGGGCCTATTTTAACCCGTATAGTGACTTCTTTAGCTTGCAAACGAAAGATGGATCAGAGATGTAGCCATCAGGATGCTTCATGTATATCTCCTCATGAAGATGTCCATATAGAAAGGCTGACTTAACATCCATATGATGCACTTCCTAGTGCTTAGATGCTGAAATTGCCAAAACTAGGAGGATGGGGTCCATTTTTGCAACCGATGCAAAAGTCTCATGGTAGTCCACACCTTGGACCTAGGAGAAAATTTTTTCCATGAGTATTGCCTTATATTTTCAGGTGATTCCATCTGTAGAAACCTTGTTCTGAAACACCCACTTGCATTGAACCAATTTCCTTCCCAGAGGAAGACAAACTAGCTCCCAAGTAGTGTTTTTCTGAAGAGAATTCATCTCTTCATCCATGGCAACTTGCCATCTCGGATCCTTCAGAGAATGGTAGTAGGAATATGGGTTTGAACTTATCATCAGATAAGAATATTCAAATAGCAAATAATAAGGAAAAGAGAGCACAGTAGGGTGGAAATCAAACTGGGTTCTCTTTGGATTATTTAGATTTCCAATGTTATCTCTTGCGGAGGAGAGTGTCAGTAGGGCCCACGTTGGGAGATGATTTTATAATTCAGGTTGTGATTCAGTATCTGACATTTGATGTACACTGATATCATAAATTAGAGGATCCAAATCAGGGTCATCACCCCCAATTTGATCATCCAAATATTCAGAAGAATAGGAAGGAAATTCAATAGTTTTCTCCTTTACTAGTTCCACCTCCTGAAGAGGCTCATTGAACTTGACACTCCTTTCGATGATGATATAGTTTTTTTTGATATCCAACAGCTTGAAACCTTTTTATTCATTAGGATACCTAATAAACATAAATTCTATGCTTTGTGGTTGCAAATCCCTCCTTTTATCAAGTGGAATTCAGGCCCATACAGTGGACCCAAACACCTGTAGGTTCAACACATCTGGCTTGTGTTCAAAGTATGCTTCGAAAGGAATCTTCGACTTCATGGATGAGTGTGAAAATATGTTTTGAATATATGCTACAGAATGAATGACTTCATCCCACAAATTTTCATCCAACTTCTTTGATTCCAACATACAGGTGGTTATCTCCTTGAGAGACTGATTCTTCCTTTCCGCTACACTATTCAGCTAGGGAGTGTAAGGAATTGAATGCTGGAACTGAATAGCACTTTGGTAGAATATGTGCAGAAAATTATTACTGACATAATCCATACAATTATCAGATATCAAGGTCTTGATCTTTTGGCCAGATGCATTCTCAAGCAAGGCCTTCAATTCAATGAATTTTTCACAAACTTCAGACTTCTTTTGGATAAAGAAGACCCATGTGTACCTGGAAAAATTATCATTAAAAGTCAGAACATACCTTGATCCATTAATGGATGTGATAGACATGGGACCTCTGATATCAGAATGCATCAGTGCCAAAATGCATGTATCTTGGATTGCCTTCCCCCGATCGAACTTGTGCTCAGGATGATTTCCAACAACACAGTCGTTGCAAATTCCAGTGGTTGCCTTGATGACCGGGAAGCCTTCAATCATGAATTTTTTCTATAATTGATGCAAGCATTTGAATTTGAGATGTAAGAACCTCTCATGCCACAGTCTACTAACTTCATTTCCATGAGTTAGCAGTGCGATGGGCTTTGCATCCGCCACAAAATGGGAAAACTCATAGGCTTTTGCAACAAGATTCCTAGATGCAAGTTCCATGATCCATACATCATTTGGGCTGAAGGTAACTCTCTTAGGAACTCTCGTATGTATCATTTGATACACACTCAGGAGGTTTGATGCCAGAGAAGGTACATACAAAACATTTGAAAAATATCCATTCTCAAGATCAACAGTAGCTTGTCCTTCTTAAATGATGGTGGAGTCATCTCCCATGTGGATGGGAATGGATTTTCTAGCCTCCAAAGATGAGAAGGAGTCTCTTTCAGCCATCATGTGGTTCAAATATCCATAATCTATCAAGAGTGATTTGGACTTCGAAGTGCTTGCCATGAGGGCATGAGCTCTTCCATGCTGTGGTTCCTGATCTTGCTGATCTCTCCTCCGAAATATTTCTGGAAGATTGATGTGATTTATCTCAAGGAGAGAGGTATCTTCATCAATTTTATTCTTCATCCAAGCATGTTCAGGGTGGAATCCCTTCCCACATTATGAACACTTGACATTTTCATTTCCATGATGCCCTTTTCCTTTGTTCTTCTTTGAGCCAGAAGTCTCATCATACTGCTAGTTTTCAACTTTAGGCTTACGAGCTTCAAATTTAGCTTTTGGGTTCTTTTGTTGCTTTTCTTTATGCTTCATATATTTGGGCCCCAAGACATGGGGGGCTTGATCACGAGAGGATCTGATGATCCCCATCTGGACAAGCTTATCATGTTCACTTGTTAGGGACTCAATGAAGGCATTGAGTGAAGGCATATTCCATCCAGGGGTTGTGAGCTTCCCTGCACAGAATTTAGAGAAAAAAACTGAATAATCAGCTCCAAGTTTGGAGAGTATGGCGAGGATGAGGTGATAATCCTCCTTCTCCACTTTGCATTGCTTCAACAGTAAGACAATGTGCTTGAAATTTGTGAAAAAATTCATTCAAGGTCTTGAAATTGGAAGAATGGAGAGTCATCAACTCATTCTCAAGCTAGTATACTCTCAAATCATCATTCTTTCCATATAAGGTTTCCAATTTGTCCCAGATTTCCTTAGGAGTATTCAATCCTGAAAGATGGAAAAGAAGATCCCAGGAAACAGAGAGGCACAAGAATATGAATGCTTCATCTTTTTCGTTCAAGAATCTACCTTTGTCTGTCATAGAAGCAAGCTCTTCTTCAGTTTCCATAGTGACCCTATAGAGTCCACTGGCACGTAGCTGGATCTCCATGTCTCCTTTCCATGAGTGGAAATTGAACGAAGTCAAGAGTTCTATAGAAGAAACCATTTGAATCTGCTGGAGCGAATGCTTTCACCTGTTAAAAACTTGAAATCACAACAAAAGGGGCACCATAAGGTCAAAAATCGTGCACATTTTAGGATTTCATTACACCCAGCATAGTCAATCAAGCAAGCTTGATTAACAATTTCCTTAATTGGGGTATTAAGTGGTAAGCCTTGGCTTCTAGTGCAGTGCTATAATTTTTTAGCTTTGCTCAATTTTTCATGCAAGATCTATTAAAAAACTTGTTTTTGAGAGATCTGAGCTTCGTCCTGCTATGATATCTGATACCATATTAATTTTTCACAATGGTCTAGGAACTGAAAACACGGTCTCACAAAGAATACATACAGATAATCATAAAATTGGAAAAATGGTGTTGCAATGGAAGTAGCAGCTCTGTATAATCAAAATGAATAATGAATAATACAATACAATGATCATGCCAGATGCATTAATTCCAAGACAATTTGTATTCCCAAGGAGGTCATTCAAACTGAATGAGTGAGTCTAGCTTAACTGAATGTAATCCACAATCAACACTCAAGTTAACCACTGATCAAAACCCTAATTGAATCAACTGAGCCCTAACTAAAGTTGGAGTGCAATATTAGATGACTGAGTCTAACTGAAATTAGCTCAAACACATGTCACAATAAGCCAACCATCAAGTGGTAGCATATCAATGACTCCAATGAACCCCGATGAGGTTAACTGAAGTATAACTAACCGTCAGAAGTAGTTGGAGGAACCCTTGTTCACTTTAGTTCATTAAATAATCATTAAATAATCAATTTAATGAAAGGAGGCACCTTCGCTGCTCTGTTTAACTGATTGTAACCATGAGTTAGTAATATGGGGCATTTATGACACTTAGATCACCTTGGAGTGCTATAGTTAGCCTCCTCGAATGTATGAGAAGGCTAAGTTAGCCTCCTTGACTGAAGGTAGGCATGGGTGTGGTCATGCTCATGTCATATAGTGCTCCTATGATATCAATTAAGTCAATAAAACTTAGGATAGTGGTTTAACTAGGCCAAATTGACCAAAATGAGTGTGTATGGTGGTAAATGTCTCCAACAATTATAGGATCCTCCCTCCACCTCACCCATGAGATCCTCAACCAATCCTCAACCTACTCTATCCTCCCATGGATTTAAATATTGTCTCACCCTCCATGAGTAAGGGGAGGAAGACTATGTCATTTCATCTAAACTCTAGCAAAATTCAACCAAGACTAGTGAGCAATTGGTAGGAAATCTTGGGGCTTTGAGGAAAGGTTCACTTGAGAAGATTTTCTCAACAACAAGGATTATGGTTGCATGCTCTCTCTCTCTCCATTTTATTAATGCAAATGAAGGTTTCTTTCCCATGAATATTATTTTGTTTGAGTCATTGTATTCCTTGTTAAAATCCTTGGTCACTAAGATAAGATTATAGTTATCTCGTTACTCTGATCTATTGTGTGTTTTGTTATGTTTTTTGCGGGACAATCTGTGGATATAGGACACTCCAAATATCATCCTTTTACAGTTTGTGAGAGGAAAAAGAGTATTTTGTTCAAGGTCTCTATGCGATCTTAAAGAAAATTCTTTTGTGTTGTTTTGACTGCTTTGTTCTAGTTTTGAGTGTTTCAAGCTAGGGAAACAACTTATTTCTATAGAAGGAGAGTATTTAGGGTAAAAAAGTCAAATATTCCATTGGGGAATGAACCCAAAATATTTTGAGGAAAAAGGTAGTGCTACTGTAGTTATACAGTGGATAGAGAGTGGTACCACCACTCAGTTCGTGTTGGAAAAGCATGGTGCTCGAGTAGTAATACTGTGTATTCTACTATCAAGCAGCGGTTCCATGTAGGGTTTCAATCCCAATTTGATTTTGAAATTTGGCATTTGTGTTTTGGTCTCTAAATATCCTTTGGCTTATTCCATGACAGTTTGAATTGTTAATCAAAATCTGGAAAGTGTGTTTAGACTTGAATGGTCTATAACTTAAAGGACTAGCTCGATTTTGGATTATGAGCTTCTTATCTATTTGGTTTTTGGTTGAATAATTTTTTTCAAAAAAAAATTGCAATTAGATATATGAATATTTCTTAGTCAACTGGAAAGTAAGTATTAGTACTTTCATTTTATTCATAGTTTTATTTAAGATTGTTTTCATATTTGATTTTTGGAAAAGTTGAGAGAAACGTTCCAGATTTTAAGCATAGGTATGAACTATTTATGACTTGATTAGCCTCATATACTTATATGTGTTTAAATTCTATTTGATTCTTAGATATTCTTCCTCTAAAACATTAAAAAAAAAAAATTTGCATCTTGTTTTCATTTTGAAGAATTTGAGAATGTATGGTATGTTAAGTAATCATTGTAGCATTTCTTTTCGAAAAAGATATCATACATTTCCTTTTCTAATGTTTTTTATTTTGAAGTCTTTATATTCTTGAAATAGGTATGAAAATATAGTTCCATATTCATTTAATTGGGATTTATTCATTTTGGATAAGTAGGAACCGAACCTCTATCCCTTCCTTAAGTAGGGAATTTTGCGAAAATTGAAACTGAAAAGAGTTTCATGAGGATCATTGCATGGATTAATTTTCAATACTCACCTCATGCATTCACCTAATTACAAAATATAAAATTAAGCATTAGTATTAGGTTAAAATTTGTAGAAAGGTGTGATAGGTTAGAGACGTTTTCCTGCATCTTTAAACATAGGATATGTCTTTATTTTCCTGCATTGCATCCCGGGGATCATGTGGTTATTCCATGTATTGCTGGTACATATAAATCCGTTTCACATACCTTTGACGTATATCAAAAGGTACTTCACATACTCAGTGGCATATAGGAATTCTCCTTTCGAATGGTTGTGCATTAGACAACACTACTGTGAAGTGAAGCTCCCACGTACCTTTTCTATATCAGTAGGCACTTTTAGGGATCTTGAGACTATCCCAGCATAGCCATTTGACCGTCCTATCACCACAATACACTAAGCACAATACTAAGGGATATTTCTACGCACATTCCATCCAGGTAGTTGGGTTTCAAGAAAGGGTATGGTCCCAATCCTCGCTGCGTTTTACTATTGAACCCTGCGGTATATCACGATTTGTGGTGGTTTGACAATCCTGTGAGAATCCTGACTTTTTTACCACTCTTATCACAAGTTTTGACTATTTCTTTAGTTTGAGTAGCATTTTATTTTCCTAATTAGATAGAGTTTTTACTACTAAAAATAGTTTGACCTTTCTAAACTAGTTTATTTTGCATGGAGAAGGTCCCATCGTTTACAAGGGTTATCGCTGAAAAATCCTTTAAATCCTCCGACCCAACCTCTCATGGAAAGAGATATGGATACAAGTTTTGAAGCAGGTAGTGGTCCTATGCCTAAACTGGAAGGATTTCCAATTATGAAAGGAGGTGAATTTTTTCCTCCTTCCAATGCTCCCATTACTGACTTTGTAGTACCACCTTTAGTGGAGCAACCCTCCTCTCAAAATCCATCTTTTGTCATCCCAAATCCTTCTGGGATTGGGCTCAATCAATTTCAACCTAATGAAATGATGGATATTATATTTGAAGCAAATAATCCATTTTGGAAAACCACCCTTGGACAATCTATCTCTCAGTTTGGTTCTACCAGTACTATATCGTAAATGTGTCAGCGATGGATTTAACTCCAAACTTTAGTAGGGACTTACCCAACCTTGTACTTAGTGATATCTTGGGTAAATCATTGAATGTCCCTTCTAGTTTCATTCTAGTGATTCTCCACTCACACCAATGGTGGCTATACTTACCACTATGGAAGGAGTGCCACAAACTGTCCACAATCCATTGCCAAATTCTCAAATGGGAGGAACCTCTATGCCTCCCATAACTTTCTCGGATGTTGGAAGTCAGTTCTTACCCTCTACATACCATACAACTTGGGGATATTATGTGCATGTTTTATATAATATTATACAACCTTCTCCTCCAGTTGTTAGACCTATAATGCTAGTTATGGTCCTATTGGTCCTATTTCACAACCTCCTACATCACCTTGGGTCCCTCCTCAACAAACCAATATTGGTAATCAATACCTTAGTGGGGCATAGGACAATAATTAGTTATATGTGCATTATCTTTCATGAGTTACCAATCAGTGGACTCAACCTACTTATGGACCCAAAGCTGGACCTAATCAAGCACCATAGCTATTCATGGGTCAAAACACTCCCAAATATCAACAAATTGTTGGGTACTATGGCCAACCTCAACAAACATATGGTCCTACTAGGGTAGCCATTCCTTACCAATACTATAATTACCCACAACCAAACTGACAACTTCTATTTTTTTCTACCTTGGATCTACCATACTTATCCAAGTTAATAAATGATCCCATTCAACATGACCCTTTTTGGACAACAATTCCGGTCAAGATACCATCAGAATTCCAAAGTTTGATGGGGAACAAGGAGAAGATATAAAAAACCATGTGATGAATTTGTTGTGTTCATCTAACTCCCTAATGGATGATTCCATCTATTTGAGGCTTTTCCAATGAACATTGACTGGTAGGGGCACAAAATGGTACATCAAACTTCTACAACACTTGTTTGTGAATTTCAATTAATTGGAAATTTCATTTCTTACTCATTTATAGTTACCCATATGGTATGAAACTGGTACATACATTTTTACCTCTATTTAGTATAATACTTCTACTCACATATCCCACCATATTCATGAGTCGAGGAGACGTTAAATTTTAATCAAAGCTCCTATTCCAAATCAATTTTTTGGCTGACTGGTTTACCAAATCCTTATTGCCTCCTATTGCTTGGGATGCAGCTATGGGTGGTTCCATCATGAAAGAGAAGGATATTATATGGGCTCAATTTTTGGACTTAGTTTATTCTTATTCTATGACTTTATATGATTTGATTCCCAATGCTACTCATCCCAATACTGATCCTACCAAGACACGCACTGAGACTCCTATAGATGGTGTTGTTGGTGTAATCCAACCTTCATACACATCCAAGCTTGCTAAGACACATAGTGCTTCTACTAGAACTTCTTCCACTCCTATGGTTTCCATAGAGGTGAATGTGACCCAATATTTGCAAACACCCAGTAATAAGACAAAAGGAAAATGTAAAAACAAAAATCCTATAAACCAGCAGGAGAATGCCAAAGCTACGACTCCAAATAATGATATAAAACTTGAAAGGAAGGTTAGTTATCCTTTTTTTCTATGTGGATATGATCGATTCATGAAGGAGTTTCCTTTTCATTAAGAGATCAACAAGTTTCTGAAAAATAACCTCACACAAGCAGTGTTGAAAGACCCTTTACCTTCCCAACAACAAGTAGTCGATCACACATCTTTACATGGTCCTTCTTTCTCCACCGAGGAAATTAAAATGATCTCTTCTGAAACCATTGCATTGAATAATAGAAATGAAACATATGGTAAGCCCCCCTATGATAAATATGAAGGTTCTTCTTCTAAGAAGAATCCTCTTGTAAACCCTTCTCCTCCACCTCCTTCTAATGGTTCTATCACTATCGATAACCCTAGTTTTGACACAATATTGCACCCTCCTAAGAATATGACCTGTAAAAAAAATTTCAATCCTAATGCTCGAGCTAGGAAGTTCTACAACCTTGTTGATGATTTATCCCAAGTAGCTTGCACCATGTCCACACTGGAGGTACTCTTTATATCTACTGTTTCCCCTCCCAATAAATATATTTCCATTGTAAACATGATATCATCCATGACCGGGGGCATGTCTAAAGGAAAAGAGGTTGCTGAATTTACTTCTCTGAGTCCACACGAAGCCTTGTATGATGCCATTCAATCTATTTATGATGTGTTAATATTTAATACGGTAAACTAGATAGCAGCAGTGTTCAATACAAGTTCATAACATTAGCATATGTAGAATCACTAAAAGAAACACAATCACAATATAGACACAGTATTTATCCTGGGAAAACCTCAATGGGAAGAAAACCTAGAAAAAGTTCCTTTGTATAAGATGTATAAGAATAACCCCAAAAATAGGTATTCTCCTCCCTTTTGTTATATCTATGTCTCTGTCTCTCCTATGTGCTACACAAGTGAGTGATTCTTTGTTATAATGAGGAACACAACTCCTCTCTTTATACACATTATGTCAACTGAATTTTACCCTAGACAAGTTGGCCCTACTTAACTGATTGGTCCAACTTCATGTAGGAATACTCAAAATAGTATTTTGTATCATTCATTAGGGTACTAACGACCTGAATTACAATGGAGGATTTACCTCATGATTCTATGATGACCAATTACAACAGTAGCATCCCAACGAAGGAATAATAACATCTCCCTTGGTTTACATCAGTAAAATATAGTTAGAATATCCTTTGAAGTTACAATATTTCAACACTCCCCCTTAACAAAGGTTATTCTATTGAAAACATAATCATAGACTATAGGAGTAACAAGAGAGAGTGTCTTCAATAGTATTGAGGTAATACATCTATATGTCATAGGAAGTTTTCACAATTAGTAGTTGGAAAAGTTACTGTTCATTGTATTCATCTTCTACATAACACGATCACTTGATCATTTTGCAAAAAACATTTCAATCTTTCAATCCTTCGTAGCTACACTTCGATCTTCTTGATCCTTTGCAGTAGTAATTTGATCTTCTTGATCCTTTACAGCAACACTTCAATCTTCTCGATCCTTTGCAGCAACACTATGATATTCTTAATCCTTTGTAGCATCACTTCTATCTTCTCAATCCTTTACAGAACCACTTCGATCTTCTTGATCCTTTGCAACAACACTTCGATCTTTTGATCCTTCACAACCACACTACCTATAGTACACATGATCTCTTTACAAGATGATCAATCCCTATCACTTTCGGACATAGGTCCAAGGATGATACAAACCTCCATCATCCTACTCCCCCTTAATGAGGAGGGTCAATAGTATCGACCAAATAATTGTCCACAATTAAATGTAGGTATCAATCGCGCATAGATGTAGGACCTATTGTCTGAAGGACTGATAGTAGTGCATCCTCGACTTCAAATATAGGACCACTCCTAAGTGAGTTTTATATTACAACTGTTGGTTGTGGAACCTAATCTTCCAGATCCAGAGATATTATTTAGTTGTGATTGTAACCCGGGAGTACTATACACTTGTTCCCCTTGCCTTAGGGTTCAGGGGCAGCGCCATCGAGAAAATGGGGGTTCGGGGGCAAAGCCCCCGAAATTTTTTTTTGGGATGTGTGTTGGCCAACAGTATTGTGGACCCATGGTATTGGGTTAACCCTAGAATTCTTCCCATGGTATTTCCCCTATAAAATAGAGCATTGTAAATCGATTGGATATGGTATTGTATTGTACTGGAAGAGAGACTATGAGAGCGTGAAGAGGAAGTGCAACGGTTTTGCTATAGGGTGTATCCCTTCATCTTTCTGGACTGTAATAAAATGACTAGCAAATTTCTTTGTGGACATAGCCCATCGTTTGGGTGAACCATGTTATATATGTGTCTCTCTGTAATGTTTTAATGTGTTTTGCATCTTGTTTATTGATTTAAATGTATATTTGTTATTGCTATGAGGTCCTGTTTTCTAACAATTGGTATCAAAGCCAAAAGGTCTATTTGGTTGGTAAACTCACAGGAAAGAAGGGTTCCTTGTTCGAGTGGGAACAATGGCGGAAGAAGGAAAGTTTAGGGTCGAGAAATTTAACGGCCAAAACTATCAGTTATGGAAGACACAAATGGAGGACTATCTGTACTAGAAATATCTGTACCTAACATTGGGAAAAAAATCAAAACAACCAACGGCTATGAAGGATGAAGAATGGGAGGTTCTTGACAGAAAGGAACTAGGAACAATACAGTTGTGCCTGGGTTCATCAGTGGCCTTCAATATTTCGAAAGAAAAAACAACAAAGGGTGTGATGAGCGCATTGAGTAAGCTCTACAAAAAAACCTCGGCTTCTAACAAGGTATTTTTAATGAAGCGTTTATTTAATATGAAGATGTCGGAAGGTGGATCTATTGCTGACCATTTAAATGAGATTAATACACTTAACAGTCAGTTAAGTTCTGTAAAAGTGAACTTTGATGATGAGGTTAGGGCTCTTCTAATCTTGTGCTCATTGCCAGAAAGCTGGAATAGCTTGGTCATGGCTGTAAGTAAATTTGTCCCTAGCTCAAACACTCTTAAGTTTTATGATTTTGTTAGTGTTATTCTTAGCGAGGAAATGCGAAGGAAAAGCACAGGTGAGACATCAGGTAATGCATTGACCATGGAGAGTAGAGGGAGACAAAACAAGAGAGGAAGGAGCCCAGGAAATAGAGGCAAGTCTAAAAAGGGAAGATCCAAGTCTATATTTAGAAAAATAGAATGTTGGTGGTAAGAAAGGACATCTAAAGAAAGACTGTAGAGCACCAAAGAAGAAAGGTGAGGGACAGCAAGAGACTACCCATGAAGCTAATGTAGCAGGTGATGTGTTACAAGATGCTTTGATTATTGTATTAGATAATACTAGTGATTACTGGGTAGTAGATTCAGGGGCTTCATGTCATGCTACACCCCATAGGAAATTCTTTTATGATTATGTTCAAGGTGATTTTGGGCATGTGTTATTGGGGGATGATGAACCATGTAAAATTGTTGGAAAGGGTAAGGTATGGATTAAGATAAATAATGGAAATGACTGGTTGCAAAAAGATTTAAGGCACACTCCTACTATGAAAAGAAATATGATCTCAATAGGGCAGTTGGGAGATGGCGGTTGTTTGTCTACATTTGGAAAAACATGGTGGAAGGTCACTAAAGGATCAATAGTAATTGCAAAAGGAGATAGGATAGGTATGTTATATTTATGTCCTCATAATACTGATTATTCTGTTTTTGTAGCTTCCATAGAAATAGGTGTAGCGTTGTGGCATCATAGGCTTGGCCACATGAGTGAGAAGGGGATGCAGATTCTCCACTCAAGGAAACTGCTTCCATATCTGAAGCAAGTAAGTTTGGAATTTTGTGAGAACTGTGTTTATGGAAAACAGAAGAGAGTTAGATTTCTCAGGGTTGGGAAACAAAAGAAGAGTGAAAAGTTAGAGCTTATCCATACAAGTGTATGGGGACCAGCTTAGGTACAATCTCTTGGTGGCTCTCGTTATTATGTTACTTTTATTGATGATACAACTAGAAAAACTTGGGTTTATTTCATTAGACAGAAATCTGATGTGTTTGATACTTTTAATAAGTGGAAATATTTGGCTGAGAATGAGATAGGAAAAAGGCTGAAATGTCTCAGATATGATAATGGAGGTGAGTACTGCAGCAAGGAGTTTGACAGTTACTGTTCACACAATGGGATTCACAGAGAGAAGACAGTCCCTGAAACACCCCAATAAAATGGTGTGTCAGAAAGGATGAACAGAACGATCATGGACTGTGCAAGGTGTATGAGATTGCGTGCAGGGTTGCCCTTAAAGTTTTGGGCTAATGTTGTAAACATTGCTGTTTATTTAATAAACAGAGGGCCTTCAAGCACTTTGGATGGTGGCATTCCAGAGGAGGCATGGATAGGTAAACAAGTAAAATACTCATTTATGAGAACTTTTGGTTGTGAAGCATTTGTCCATATTGATAAATATGATAGAACAAAGCTTGATGCTAAATCCAAAAAATGTATCTTTATTGCATACGGGATTGATGATTTTGGTTATCGCTTATGGGATATTAAAAATCACAAAATCATTAGGAGTAGAGATGTAGTATTCAATGAAAAGGTCATGTACAAATATCAGTTGTAGGGAAAGAAAGAAGAAAAGGAAAATGTAGAGTACACGGTTCTTGATGAAATTAAAGAAAATGAAGTTCCAAAAGCACCAGAAAATCAAGAACAGCAGCAGGTACCTGAAACTCCTACAACTATAATAAAGTCTACCAGGTTAAGTAGACCCCCTGAATGATTCTCTCCTTCACTGTATTATTTATTGATGACTGATTCTGGTGAGCTAGAATGTTTTGAAGAAGCAATGCAGGTAGAAACTAGAAAGAAGTGGGAGCAAGGCATGGATGAGGAGATGGACTCATTGGTAAGAAACCAGACTTGGGATCTGGTTAAGTTGCTTGCAGAAAAAAGGGTATTGCAAAATAAATGGGTTTATAGGTTGAAGGAAGAAGATCGAGAAAATAAGTGGTACAAGGCTAGACTTGTTGTAAAGGGGTTTGCACAAAAGAAAGGTATAGACTTTGATGAAATATTTTCTCCTGTTGTTAAAATGACATCAATTAGAACTATTTTAAGTCTAGTGTTAGTAGAAGATTTGCATCTTGAACAATTAGATGTAAAAACAACCTTTCTCCATGGGGATTTGGAGGAAGAGATTTATATGCATCAGCCACAGGGGTATGAGGTCAAAGGGAAGGAGAATTTGGTTTGCAGGCTGAAGAAGAGCTTGTATGGCTTGAAGCAAGCTCCAAGGAAGTGGTATTTAAAATTTGATAAGTTTATGACAGAACAAGGTTATGATAGATGTCATTCTGACCACTGTGTTTATTTCAAGAGGCTAGATAACGAAAGATATATTATCTTGTTATTGTATGTGGATGACATGCTTGTTGTAGGGTCTAACATGCAGGATATAAATGTGCTCAAAATAAAAATAGCTAAATCATTTGCGATGAAGGATTTGGATGTTGCAAATCAAATCCTTGGTATGAGAATAACAAGAGATAGGAAAAATCGCAAATTGACATTGTCTCAAGGTGAGTACATAGAAAAGGTGTTGTAGAGGTTTAGAATGCAACATGCAAAACCAGTCAGGACACCTTTGGCAAGCCATTTCAAACTAAGTAAGCATATGTGTCCAGAGACACAGGAAGAGATAGATTACATGTCCAAGATTCCCTATTCATCAGCAGTTGGGAGCTTGATGTATGCCATGGTGTGCATAAGACCAGATATTGCACATGCAGTGGGAGTTGTTAGCAGGTATATGAATAATCTAGGTAAAGAGCATTAGAAAGCAGTACAGTGGATTCTCAAGTATTTGAGAGGTACCATTTCTCATGCATTATGTTTTGGAGGTTCAGACACTGTTCTATAGGGATATGTTGATGCAGATATGGCTGGTGATAAAGACAGCAGGAGGAGCACCACAGGGTATGTGTTCACTATAGGTGGAATGGTAGTAAGTTGGATTTCAAAACTACAACAGGTTGTTCCACTTTCAACAACAGAATCAGAGTATATTGTTGCTACAGAGGCTAGTAAGGAGATGATTTGGTTGCAGAGGTTCATGGAAGAATTGGGTAAGAAACAAGAGAATAGTAGGATATACAGTGATAGCCAGAGTGCCATTCATCTCGCAAAGAACTTGGTTTTTCATTCGAGGACTAAACATATAGAACTCAAGTACCACTTCATAAGATCTATTCTAGATGAAGAACTGTTAAAACTGGAATAGATTCACATTAGCCAGAATCCTGTAGACATGTTGACAAAGGGAGTAACTAGAGAGAAACTGAGTTCTTGCTCAGTTTCTATTGGCCTTAAAGCATGAAGGTGAAAAGAATAAATTTGCCAAGTCCATGGTCTAGCAAGTGCAGTAGCGGTGGAGTTGTTGTGATTAGTCTCCAAGTGGGAGATTATTGGTTGTGGAACCTAATCTTCTAGATCCAGAGATATTATTCAGTTGTGATTGTAACCCAGGAGTACTGTACAGTTTTTCCCCCTGCCTTGGGGTTCGAGGCAACGCCCCAAAAAAGGGGGTTCGGGGGGGGGGGGGGGGGAGCTCTCGAATATTTTTTTTAGGATGTGTGTTGGCCAATAGTATTGCGGACCCATGGTATTGAGTTAACCCTAGAATTTTTCCCTTGGTATTTCCCCTATAAAAGAGAGCATTGTAAATCGACTGGATATAGTATTGTATTCTACTGGAAGAGAGACTATGAGAGCGTGAAGAGGAAGTGCAGTAGTTTTGTTGTAGGGTGTATCCCTTCATCTTTCTGGACTATAATAAAAGGACTGGAAAATTTCTTTGTGGATGTAGCCCATCGTTTGGGTGAACCACGTTATATCTGCGTCTCTTTGTAATGTTTTAATGTGTTTTGCATCTTGTTTATTGATTTAACTGTATATCTATTATTGCTCTATGGTCCTATTTTCTAACAACAACATCTACATATACATGTAGTCATACTCTCCATACAAGAGTATTGTCTACAACTGCAGATATCGACCACACCTAGGTGTCGACCCTCATCTTAGGGCATCCTCAACCTACTAGATCTAGGACCACTCCATGCAAGTATTATACTACAACCTTAGTGAGGACTCATCATATATAATCCTTTCCATTGAGGATATCAACACTCCCAAGTGAGTGTTATTCTATGGAATCTACATATAAATGTAGGTATACTCTCCATGTGAGAGTAATGTCTATAAAGAAGATCTCGACCACTTGTAAATGTTTTTTGTGTCATCCATAAGGACTCATTATAGAGAATCCTCAACTCCAAATATAGGACCACTCCTATGAAAGTGTTATTCTATGGTATCCACAAATAAATGTGTTTACTCTCCATGGGAGAGTAATGTCTACAGGGACATCCTTAGTAAGTACCAGTCTTAGGAACATAGTGTTATCTCCTTCCATACCATAATGTCATCCTCAAGTGATTTTCATACCTTCTTCACATATCCAGGACCACTTGGCCTCTTTCATATTGGATCATCATTTTCATCCCATAATCGATGTCAGTCTTCTCATCACTCCCCCTTCCCTTGGAGGATCCATATCATCAACCTTCTCCCCCTTTATTTGAGGAGAGTTTATACCTTCGAACTACTCTTCCTTTTTTAGGAGACTCCATATCTTCGACGTGCCTCTCCTTTTTCAAAGAGAGACCATATATTCATCATTGTTCCTCTTTATGAGTAATGTGTTTTCAAACTACACCAAGCTTGTGATAGAAATATTCAAAATGTACTCGATATAAAGGCTTGTTTAACAAATCAGCAACTTAATCATCGGTACTCACATATTGGAGTTTTATAGATTCCTTTTGTACCATATCCCTTATATAAAAGTATCATATTTCTATGTTCTTAGATTTTTCATGGAGCACTCAATTATCTTTCATCTTTATGGAACTCTGGTTGTCACAAATAATCACTATGGTTTCCAAGTCTATTTCAAATAGTCCTCACATCAGTTTTTGAATCCATATCACTTCACAACCAGTGGAGAAAGATTTTATGTACTCTGCTTCAACTGTGTTGAGAGAAACACTAGACTCTTTCTTACTAAACCATGAGATCATGGGGGATCCCAGATAATAACACCCACCTAAGGTTATCTTTATGTTTGTGGCACTTCCTTCCCAATATGAATATGTATATCCATATAATTTGTAGTCTTGCTACCATAGTAAAGTCCCAAGTCTATCATACCTTTTAGGTACATCATCACAAGCTTTGCATCTATAAATTGAACCCATCTAGATTTAACTAGATACTGACTTAAGGTGTTCACAACAAAGCATATATCTGGCCTTGTATTCATCAGATACATCAATGACCCAATAATCTATCTGTACTGAGTTATATCCACTAACTCTAATGACTCATCATATAAAAAGTTTAGGTTGGTTTCCATGGGTGTGGCCATGGATTTACAATCAAACATATCAAATATTTTCAATATTTCTAATGCATACTTTCCCTGATTCAAAAATATTCCTTCTGGGCTCTACCACACTTCCTTCCTGAGGAAATAATGCATCAATTCAAGATATTTTATCTCAAATTCTTCAACTATATTCATCTTGCAATCTGTGATTTGTTTCTCATTTCCTGTCAAAAATACATCATCCACATGCAATAATTGTATGACATGTTCATCATCCATAATATTCATGTAAAGGTTAGGATCAAATTTACATTTGGTAAATCCCAAGCTTATCAATAATCTATATATCACACCAATCTCTAGGAGATTGCTTCAATCCATATAGATCCTTTTTCAACTTACATACATGAGTCACTCTGTATTCGAATTAAAATCCTTGTGTTTTTTCGATGTAAACCTCTTCCTTAATCACACCATTCAAGAAGGATTTCATTACATCCATTTGGTGTATATCCCACTTAATCATGGAAGCAAGCACCATCATGGTTCTAATGGAACTATACCTTTCTACTGGAGAGAAATTATCTTCATAAGCAATCCCCTCTTTCTAAGAGAATCCTCTAGCCACAAATATTTCCTTGTACTTTTCATACTTCCATGCGTACCATGTTTTATATTGTGGATCCATTTCAAAGATACCACACTCTTGTTTTCTAGTTTGGGTAATATATCCCAAACATCATTATTCACTATTTACTGGTATTCTGTCGTCATTGATTCAACCCGTTCTTTCTTCTAGAGAAATTCCTTGTAGCTAGTGGGTTCTTGATCTACAAGGTCAGACATCAAAGCTACATAACAAGAGTATGAGTTTGATCTTTTTCTTTTTCTTATGGAGCCTTCTCAACTCCATACTTATATGCTTCTTCTATGATTTCTCTTACCCAAGAAGGTTTTCTCTTTTGAGAGATATCCATAGTAGGGGGTTCCTGAGGTTCTAGAATATCATGATATTCATATGATACTATTTCAAGAGAGGGTTCAACTTCTACCATTCTGAGAGGTACATTTTCTTCATATACTTATTCAAGCTAACACCGTCTAGATTTATTCAGAGTTTTCTCTTCATCAAATGTTACATCTCTACTAATATCAATATGATGGAATCCTAAAATGTATATCCTAAAGGATTTGGAGACTTCACAGTATCCAACAGATATTCCCTTCTTTCTAGAAGGATCCAACTTGGTTCCCTTCTTTTTTGGAATATGCACATATACTGGATAACCAAATATCTTGATATGGATCACTTCAGGTTTCTTTTCTGTATACATTTCTTGAGGAGTCTTGAATCCAAGATCACTGTGAGATAATATATTATGCACATACATAGTTGTCCTTTTTTATTCAACCCATAGGTGCATGGGGAGGTCTTGTTCATGAATAATGGTCTTTATTGCTTCCATCATGGTTCTATTATTTCTTTCTGCAACACCATTCTATTGGGGATTATAGGGAGTGGATGGCTCCCTCTTGATTCCTGCCTCCTTACAGAATGCTTCAAATTCCTTTTAAGTGTATTCTTCACCATTATATGATCTTAGTGTCTTGATTATATTTTCCATAATGGTTCTCTATCAAGGATTTGAATTCCTTGAATTTCCCAAACACTTCACTTTTGTTCTTTAAGAAGTATATCCATGTCTTTATTGAATAGTCGTCAATAAATGTGACATAATATTCATATCCATTTAATGATATGGAGGGCATATGACCACATACATCATAATTAATTAGTTAAAATGTACCTTTAGTATTTGTTTCACTTTTCAGAAAGGGATTATTGATGTTTCCTCTTACACATCCTTTTCAACTTCCCTCATGATGAATCTTCAAATATGGTAACCCTATTACCACCTTTGTCACATAGGGTAGTGATTTGTAGTTGACATGAGCAAGCCTCTTATGCCATAGTTCACTTGAGCTAGTAGTCTCATGGAAAAGGGTTATCTTTGGATGCCCTTTGAGTTTGTACAATCATCCTTCTTCTTCACAAATGACCACATCATCTTCAAGTGTCTTCCCATTTGACCACATAAGTACTTGTCCATCTATAAAAGCAACTGTATATCCTTTCTTATCTAGATTTGAGATGGAAAGTATATTCTTTTTCAAACTTGGTACATATAGTACTCCCTTCATCTTCATGGAAGTCCTAGAGTCAAGCTTGTAGCTTGATTCACCAATACCTTTGATGGGATATTGATAGTCATCTCCCAATGATAGCTTCTGAGGAGAGTTTTTTTCTTCAATTATTGACAGAGTTTGCTTCTTCCATGCCATGTGCTTTGAAGCACCACTATCAATAATCCATGTATGTTCTCCAGGTGTTACGGACCAAAAGAGTGCAGAGAATAATACATATTCCTCTTTTGTTAGTGTCTTTCGAGGTCTTTCTTCCTCATAATCTTATTCATATTAGATGAGCATGATGTCTCTTGTTGTTGTTCTTCTTCTTTACTGATGGAAATTCTCTAGAAAGGTGTCCTATCTTATGACAGTTGTAGCATTCATACTTTGAGTAATCCTTCTTTTTATTTTGAAACTTCTTCTTTGAAGGTTTATCGTTACCTTTCTTGAAGTTTGATTGTTTTCTTCTTTTAGTATGGATGGATAGAACTTGATCATATTCTTTGAGTATAGATTCTCTGTTAGATTCTCTGTTAGATACTCTATCTTCTTCTTGAAGGCAATCTTCCCATACTATGTCAAACTTCATACTTTCTTTTCTGGCACACACAGTTTGTATGAATGAGTCCCAAGGTCTAGTGAGACCATTGAGAGAATTCATAACTAGTTCATCGTCATCAAGGGTGTCTCCAATGAAACTTATTTGTTATTGAACTTGGATACCCTTGTTGTCAAAACCCCAAATTTTCACAAAAATTAAAATTTTTTGAGATAACATAAAATGTTGAATCTAATGTTTACTAACAGCTAAAGGTTAGCAGAAAAAGAAATAGTCAAATGATTAGTATTACATAATCTCAAATTACGTTAACTAAGAAGTTTCATTTTTGTAACATGAATAAGGTTTACTTGCATATTGTTTTATTTTAGTTTATTGATGAGTCTTCTTTATGACAAGTAGGTAGAATCTAACTTTGAATCCTAGGATTTCTTAGCATTTATGCTAACGTAGAAAGATCACTGGTTCATACAGGTTTACAGGTATGATCGAACAAGTAAACGTTTTAATTTCATAAAGTATCAAGAAGTGTTTCTATTTGCAAATAAAATGCTTAGTAGATAAGCTGATAAATTTCCAAGCAACTTACATGAGGTAAAGTAGTTTTCTTTCTTCAGTTTTTCTTGTGAACGAAGTTCAAATAAATGAGTTCCTTTCTTTATTGAACGTAGCGACAATAAAGATACTTATTGTGGCTCTAAACTTGTAATCTTAGTTTCATAGTAACTTCTACTTTGATATGCATATCTTGCAATGTTATAATTATTGTACTATTGGTTATTATACGTTATCATACTATTTATTTGAGTATCAAGCTGACTGAGATTTACCTTGTGTAGGGAAACTTACAACCTATAAAATTTATTGACATTATAAGTTTGATTAGTGTAAAAAAAATTGCATCTTTTCACATGAAACACTGTTTGCCTTTACTTCTTAAATCTAAGTCAATCCATGTGGTTCTACTGATTATGGACTTGAGTAGGATTATTCCATTGCAATTCTTATTACTTCTATAATGTTTTTCTTATATTAAGTTACTATCTATAACAACTTTTAAGGTAGATGTTTTCTATAATGATCAACCTTCTATCCTAAGCTAAGCACCAGTTATCTTTTATAATCATAAAATAATCTTACCAATAAATAATCGTGGTAAATTACTAACAAAAACCAAGTTGAGAAACAACTATTGACTATTAAAGTCTAATCCAAATTGAACTATGTAAAATAATTCAATATATATTATTTTACAATACTAGCCAACTTTATCGTTTATTTCCAATCGAAACGTTGTATTTATAAGGGTTATAAATATGCATAAACTATTATGTTATAGACATACAAGTCTATAGTTATTTCGAAGGTTCTAAACAAGTCTAAAACAAAGTTGAACTTGTAAAGAATTCATGATTCTACTCTTTACTATGCTATCCAACTTTATAATTGTCGCAACTTGAATTTTTGGTTTAAAAGAGTATAACCATGCATAGACCACAATGTATATAAACATAGAAATCTATAGTTGTTTGATGTTTTAAACAATTCAACTTGGACTTTTCCATATAACAAATGGTTACTATACTTACTAGGGTAAACGTTGAAAAAATATGATTTACCAAATGTCCATATCGTGCTATCAATATTACGATATAATGCACATATGATTAGTGATGAGATAATTTCTAAATGCAAACTTCATAGTATAAGCAAGTTTGAGATTAAATCATTGTTTTAAATAATTGAAAATTATTGGAATGTAGGTGACTATAGAGTTCAACCCATGCATGGTTTTGATTTTCTTGTGGCACGTGGTCACCTTCTGGCCAATCATTGGTCATATAAAATCCTTGTAACCCTAAACACCTTGGCATTTCCCTCCGATGTTCACACTGGCCTTCGGGCAGTTCTACAAGGTCTCATGGCTATCGTGAGTGTTCTCTCTGCTCTGTCTTGATCCAACATATGAGTTTAACTTTGTTGTAGCCACCATGGTTCAATCTTATTGCCATTCCTTTGCAACTGAAGGTTTTTACTCTGCAAAAATTTGTTGGTTTTCGTTTGCATTTGTCTTGCGGCATGTCTATGAATCCATTTTGACTTTTTTTGATGGCCTATCACTTCTATGCAAAGCTAAGGCTTCGGTGCTGTTATTGTGCTCCTTTTTTGTCATGGGGTTTCATATTTTCAAAGCACACTGTCATTAGTGACAGTCCTGTCGCTAGACTGCTCGATACTCTTCTGAAGGTAAACATTAAATTTTGTATTCATTGTAGAATACTCCTACTAAAATCAATTTTATAGTAAGTTTTTATTATTAAAAGAATTTTGAAACTAACACCAACACCGTGCTCTTATAGGAACCTGTGACCACTCTTGCAAAAATTGAAGGAATTATTTTGGCTGTCTCCAAGGTTTCGTGGCTTCAAACGGGTAAGCCTTGGGTTCAACAAATAGGTTCTTACCCTACTTGTAACAAGGTTGTCGATGGGGAAAACCCTGAGTTGGAAGCTTGTCTAGCTTCGTCTTTAGCTATGCAGTTTCTTTTTGTAAGTTAAAGTTTGTTTATTTCTATGTACACACCCTCTCTTCGGTGATAGGTAGCCTTAGTCCTGAGCTAGGTGTTGTATTTGGTTTTAAAGACCAGCCTTCTAGCTTGTTAATGTAAAACAATGAATTTTAAGACAATTTTTCTTCAATCTTAGAATCATTTTTGCATAATATTGTTTGGTGACTTTGTGTAAATAGGGTTTTACCCTATTTGACTGTGAATAAAGAAATTTACTGTTTATTTTGTTTTGTGATATAATGTAGTTATTTTTTTTGTAAAGTTTTAACTGTAACTCCTTCATAGAGTAAATTGTAATAACTCTTTGTTGGCTCAGGAATAAGAGCTAGGGCTTCCTCAATGAAACCCTTGTTTACCTAATTCTTTTAATTTAATTAAATAGGTTCTTTTAATTTGTAAAACAAATATTGTTTTAAGTTATTATTATTACTGGTGTATTTTGAGAATTCTTAAATTTATAACTATTCAATATTTGTTACAAGGACTGTAACCAATCTGCAATAATTTAATTGTTACTAATATAAATTGATCTAAACAAATGAATTATAGCTTAGTTGTTTTTATTTGAAACAATATATTTAGATTAGGGTTTCGACCATGTAGTTTTATTTTGCAGGTATAAACCTGTTGATAAATACACAACAGTTCTTTACATAGATATGTATTTTATTTATATTAATCATTAACACTTCTATTGAATCAAATGATAAAAGAAAATTTACTAGAGTTATTTGAAAAGATAACATATAATATGTAATTTGGTTTGTCCGTTATAATTTAGATACTTTTCATATACCATTCTATTGAGGCCTGGAAATTCGTAGCCAACAACAACAAGGGATTCTCCCTAGTAAACATTCCCAACTAGCCCATGACTGTTTGGTATAGGTAATACGTCCGATTTTCGGTCCGGCTACCATAGGTCAAGTAACAAAAACAAAGGTTTCACCAGTTACGGCCTGGTCCACCGTATATATTTTTTGTATGTTGACTTAAAGTATGATATGCATGTGCCTAATTAAAAATGCAGGGTGATAAGGATGCAAAGAGTAGTCACAATGTGATGCACAGGTTCTTACCTCTCGTCTTAGAACTCACAAGCATCCAAATCATGCAAACTATAATAAAATAAACTAACAAAACTATCTCTAGAGAGCTGGATACTAATTCATGAGTAATGCGCTACTGTCTGTGTGTTAGGGAAAATCACAGATATCTATTCTTATAACCAAACATACACACATGAATGAAAGCATACATGATAAGATAGCTTATCATGAGTTAAAAATCCCATTACTCGTAGTGGAAAACATCACAAGAATAATAAATAACATTCAGACAAGAACATAGGTTCAAGGGGTTAGAACGCTCTCACAGTTCATGAAAAACAGTTGGAAATGAAAGAGTTCCCATTCAACATCGCTCATTTAATCACATTGATACATTCCACATAGTACTTTCTCCAACAGGCAAAATTTGCAATTTTTGGTTGTAAAATGAAATAGTTCTTCTTACAAGCAATAGTTTACAAGTTTTTCGAGGGAAAAATCCCCTATAAGTTATAACTTTCAAATATTTAAACTAAAACTATTAGACCACTTGGGCTCCCCCCAAATGTGTGACCTTTCCGTCCCCAAAACACTTCATATCCTTATTTTTTCTTTTATGTGCACGCTCATGCTCCGCTGAGTAACTGAAAGAACTTTCAGGTATGCGCCTTTGTCGTTATTAGCTTCGCCTTCTACTTTGCTTTCCCTCCTTGCGATCCTGTCTCCTATCTATACCTTCGCGCCGCAGCAGTATGAACAGTCTTTTGAATCTTCCTGCAATAGAATGACATCTATCATTCATGGTGTCGTATTTTTTTAATAAAAATAAAACTATGTAAAATTTTATCAACCGAAGCAGCTAAGTAGTAGGAAAAGCCATGTATTGTATCACGGTTACAAGAATTTTACAAGCACTGACACCACTATCTCATCTGCCTAAGGATTGAAGGAATAACCAATGACGGGAAATAAACACTAATCGGTGGCTTAGACCGCTAACATCGGCAGGGTAGACTTATTTGCAGCCGCATTAGTGGGTCTTTAAAGGTGACGGGCACTGCGAACCCACTTAAGCCTATCGGGGTCAGAAAATATATGACCTAAAAATGGGTGGGAAAGCTCCCAATCGGAAGTCAGAAAGACATTGACATCGTAAGATGAGGGCTTTGCACAGCTGTAACAGCAGAAGAGAAAACATTACGGTCGTGCGACTAAAAGACCAACATGGATCGGTGGCTTAGAACGCTAACATCGGGTGCTTAGTTGCTTCAGGAGCCACAATGATGGAAAACGAACAGACAAGAGCCTCCGATCAAACTGAAAAATACAAATGCTAAGTGTCTAAAAACTCAAGAATTTAGCAATGGTTAAGACCGTTTCACCTCCGAGATAGCGGTTTCACAAGAAAAAAAAGTCTGATTCATCTTTGAGTAGCAAATAAACTCAAAACCTGTGACCCGCAACAATTTTCAAACAAAACCAACTTTCGAAAATAGGACGAGCATTAATCTTCAAAAATCATTCAAGATGACTGAAAAAGTTCACGAATCCAAATGATTCAAAGCAACACTAAATCATGAGGATAGGACCAAAATTTGAAATTTTTTGGGGAAAACGGTTGCAACGGCAACAATTGATGATTACCTGGTGAACCTGTTTAACAAACGAACTTATTGAATTCTTCCAGCTATCTAAATTTCTCAAATGGAAAAAGTATGCACCTTTAATCATTGATGATCGTCCAATTTGGGAGAGTGGAAACCAAGATTTTCAAGTCCAGATAACTTTGTTGAGGCTGAAAGATGAGTTTCATTGTTACTTTTGTCTTCAGGTAGCTAGCAGCTTGGACACCATAGGATTGTAGCACATGGTAAACAAAAATATTCATTTGTTCCTCATTCCCATGCCACTTTAGCACTTTTGTGCTTTTGGACTTTTGTCCTTTTCATATGATTCCTCCTGCATGCCTTTCTTTCTGAATTTTAATTCAGGCTCCTCTATCCCAAGTGTCCTTTTGTGTGAGAGGTGTATTAACGTTTCAGCTCACGGACGAAGAGGAACTTTCAGCAATTTAGTACTTATATGGTTCAACATTTGCTTGGATACATAATGCTTTCAAAGGATTTTTTTTACTCTTATCTACCTTTTGGCGTTCATTTCTTGGCATGGGATCATTTGTATTTAATATACTGTTTACCTCGCTTCTTTCCATGGGCCCTTTGCTGTCACTCCTTAGGAAATTTTAAATTTGACATGGATGGAGCCTCAAAATAGTATTCCAGACCCTCTGATTCTGGTTTATTTCACAGGGGTTAAGTAGGACTTCAATGCGTATATAGCTATTTGAGAAAACTACTAAACTGGAAGAAGTTCTTTTAGACAAACAATAATACACAGTCTTATACCCAAAAAATGTAATCATTCCAAAATTCTGATGTTCTCCATGCAACCGCGGGTTTGCCTCCTTTATTGAAATCGAAAAAAATTTAAAATAAAACAAAACTAAAGTTCATGACTTAAAGACTCAAAAAGATGACCAAAACAAATTATTTATATACAAGATAGAAGACGACAAAAGAAACTTAGGAAAAATAAGGCTTGAGAACTAAACCATTTACTGGTAAGTTCTCTTCCCACCCTTGTAGATCTTGTAACTTATAAATGAAAGGGCCAAGTTTCGCAGCAATCTGGAAAGGGCCTACCCACAACTGCTAGAATTTTGTGTGTTTTCCTTTCTCATCATGGGGGTGATCCCACTTGAGAACCAAATATCCCACTTCAAAGTACTTTGTTCCTACCTTGTGCTTGTCAAACCATCTTTTTATTACCTCTTGTTGTTGTTTAAAGCATTCTCTCGCCTTAGATCTAGCCTCTTCTGCTTTCAGAAGATTACCTATCCTCATCTGCAAAACTTCATTCTCCGACCCTCTAGACTCTTGAGCTATTATGGAGGAGGGTAGCTTGATATTGGGGGGAAGAATGGCTTCTTTACCATACACAAGGGTATACGGTGACACTCCTATCGAAGACTTGGGGGTGACTCTATCAGCCCAAAGGGCATTTGGTAGCGCTGAGTGCCAACTCCTCTGGTTTTCTATCACAGTCTTCTTTAAAATTCTAATCGGATTTTTGTTAGTAGATTTAGCCGAGCCATTTCCTTGTGAATAGTAATTCGTAGAGTAATGAAACTTTATTCCTTTCTCATGAGCAAAAGCAGTTAATTTAATCGATGAAAAGTAAGTAGCATTATCAAAGACTAAAGAAACTAGAACTCTAAACCTGGTCATAATGTGGTCCTGCAGGAAGTTGATGACCGTGTCTTCATTTATTTTGCGCAACGGGATGGCTTCGACCCAAAAGTATTTGTGTTGTAGGGAAGAGTTCAGCCTTATCTCCCAATAATATCCAACCCCCATTGTTCAAATGGCTCCGTGATCATCACAGGATTTAGTGGTGCAGCTGCTTTAGATTGCCTTCCACTACACCTTTGACAAATATCGCACTTCTGGACATGGGAGTGTGCATCTTTAAAAAGCATCGGCCAATACTAACCGGCCCTGAGAATTTTGTGGGCAGTGGTATCTCCTGAAAAATGTCCCCCAGCAGGCCCATCATGCAAATCTGTCATTACTTTCATCGTCTCTTCTTTATCTAAGCACCTAAGAAGAAATCCGTCGTAGTTTTTTCTGAATAATATTCCTTCAACAATTTGATAGGAAGCTGATTTGAGATGTAGCGCTCTTCTTTTCTTAGAATTCCAATGTTCCAGCAACAATCCTGCCTAAAGGTAATGCACAAGGTCTCTATACCAAGACTCGAGGGCTGTGAACAAAAGACATACATCCATCAAATGTAACTCAACTTCATCTTCCCATGCATGTTCTTCATTGTTTCCATTTTCAGTCATCAATTTACACAAACCTTGCCCTTTAAATATAGAATATGGCTTTAATTCGAGGTCATACTCTTGAAGAGCTATTACCCAATTGCCCCTTCTTTCTCCTAACTCCTTTTGTACAAAACGTGACCTCACAGCTGGGTATGGGACGATCACCTTGGTTCGATTTTTTAATATATAGGGCCTAAATTGTTTCACTGCTTTGAATATTGCATAAGCTTGTTTATCAATGTTCGAGTAGTTTAATTCAGTCCCTTGTAGACCAGTGCTCATGAAAGATATTGGGAACTCATCCCCCCCATCTTCCTTTTGAGTAAGCATAGCTGCTAGCGAATCATCAAATGCAAAAGTATACAGAATGAAATCTTTATCGAAATCTGGGCTTTTTAGGGAGGGTGCATGTGCAACAATAGTTTAAATCTTGCTAAATGCATCCTTCTCAATCTGTCCATTTGAATTGTGCTCTTTGCTTCACCATTTGCTGCAGTGGTTTGACAATTTGAGCAAAATCTGGCACAAATCTTCACACGAAGTTAATTGTTCCCATAAATGATTGCATCCCTTTTTTTATTATGAGGCAAGGGGATCTGTTCAATGGCCTTGATCCTGTTCGGATCTATAGAGATTCCTCTCTTTGGAAATATGTGACCTAGCAACTTGCCTTCCATCACAATGAACACACACTTCTTGGGATTGAGTGAGATGCCATATTTCCAACAGCGTTCAAAAATATGCCTTAGATGAAACGCGTGTTCTTCTCTCTTCTTTGAGAATATCGTAATATCATCAAGGTATATTACAACACTACGGCCAATCAAACCTCAGAAAGCTATGTCCATAGCCGTCTGGAATGTAGATCCAGCGTTTATAAGCCCGAAGGGCATTCTTTGTTAAGCAAAGGTTCCCCATCTAGTCCTGAATGTTGTCTTCAATCTGTCTTCTTCATCTACTAGTACTTGATAGTAGCCCGAGAATCCGTCTAATAAAGAAAATAATTCAGAACCTAAGATCATTTGTATTAGTTTCTCCATGGGTGGAATGGGATAATTATCTTTGTCTGAGGCGCGGTTTAAATTCTTGAAATCCACACATAGCCTGATTTCTCCAGATTTTTTCCTCACTGGTACCAGATTTGAAACCCATTCAGAATGTCTGACTTTAAAGATGATCCTAGCCTGCAATAATTTCTTAACTTCACTTTGGATCAAAGGTTCCAATTTGGGGTGCATTTTCCTCAGAGGTTGTTGATAAGGTTTAACACCAGACTTGATGGGGATACCATGCTAAATGATGCTAGTGTCATATTTCTTCAAATCTTCGTATGTCCAGGAGAAAACATCTTTATATTGATTTAAAAGACTGATGAACTTATCTCTTTCTGCTGGTGAACAACATTTGCCAAGATTCACATATTTAGGATTTGTCTCAGTCCCTAAATTTATCAATTCGAATTGTAGGGATGAGCTGTGAGTCTTCACGTTTGCTAGTATTCTAAACTTTTCATTTAGATCAAACATTCTTTCTAAGGTTCTGACTCCTTTAGGGATGAAATTATCATACTTCAGCTCAGCCTGATGTTCTTCATCATCTATAATTGCCCCTTTAAATACCTCGTCATTTGTTAAGAATTCTATAATCTGCTGGTCGTTATCAAACACTCGTAGGTTGGTGATCATATCAGGGACCGAGGGCCTGAAAAGACATTCAATGGAGCATCGATTATTAGTAGGCACAAGCCTAGCAGCTATTGTGGCCAACAAGTCAGCTGCTGTATTTTTTAGTCTTGGAATTGTTATAATATTAAATGCATCAAAACATTTGAGTAGGTCCCAAACCTCATTTTGATAAGCTTTTAAGTGAGGAGAAATACAATGTATTTGATTCCGAATCTATTTTATGATTATTTTAGAATCTCCAAAAACCTTCAGATTACTTACCTTTAATTCGATTGCTTTTCTTAAAACCTGCACCAACTCTTCATACTCAACTGTAATATTCGTACATTCAAACTCTAATCTACATGAAAGAAAATGTTTATTCTTCTTGGGGTCAATCAGGACACAGCTAGCCCCTAACCCTTCTAATGTCTTAGAGCCATAAAAAAACAATGTCCAGAAATCACTAAATACTGCATGCGAATCTACTCCTACTGCTAAGTCTACTATTTTATAGTCGATTTCATCATCCTATGAAAATCGAAGGGGATCAGGCTAGGAATATGGTGCATTACTAGCTTCTTCTGCTTGGTAATTTCCTGGTTCCAATTCAATAAAATAATTTCCCAACATAGAATCCACTGGTTCATTCTTCTCCTCAAGTTGAGTAATGTTGTATTTCATATGAGGCTCCCTCAAAATTTTAATTTGGTTTGGAATTCCTTTATACAGTAGCCAAAGATGCGACCAATCAGAGGAAAAACATCCGTTTAGTTTGGCCGACCAATCTCTACTCAAAACAAGACCATAAGCATATGGTATGTCGGCCACCACTATATCAATAACTTGGCACACTTTATCATTTGACGACAGGACCATGACATCCTCCATTTCACCAATTACCTTTACATTCGTCCTGTCCAACTGAACAACCCTCCACGTGGATGGATTAAGCTACCTATTTATCTTTTTACAGAATGATATTGGCATGACATTAACCGACGCCCCTGAGTCTACCAAGCAATTATGTACGTTGTGATTAAAAATTTCAAAAGTGAGGAGGAAAGGTGGATGTTTGTTCTTATACTTACCTCCAATGCTAGTTTCTCTGATTTCTTCTTCTTCTTTGGGTCGATTGTCAGTGGGCAGCTTCTCATATGATGCTTCAAACACCTTCAATAGTATTTCCTTTTGCTGCGGCACTTTACACATTTCAAATAGTGAAACGTTCGCCTTCACCTTCTTTATATTTTCCATGATGTCATAATCCATCTGCGGTTCAGTGGGGTGTGGCTTATCAACGTTCATTTTTTCTTCCATGGGTGTGGTGAACATATCAGTCTGCCTAGGATCCTGGATGGTAATGCTGAATTCAGGGATTTTATCAGCTGAGGAATTATTCTGAAATTTTTTAACATTTTTCTGCAGCCTTTTGATTTTTGAGAGTATGAGACTGTCTTTTTTAACCGACCCTTGGCTCCTTGTTGTAACGTTCATTTCCATGACACTCTCGTATCCCCAATTCTTCTCTTCCTAAGCATCGAATAACGAAACGGAATTCCATAGAACCATGGTCTCATCTTCTTGTTCTTTCATTGAAGTGGTACTGTCCTTTTTTTCTTCATCTCCATCTTCTGTTAATTTAGAATCCAACAACTGATTCATAACCAATGTCATTGAGTTTATCCATTGAGGACAATTCNTTTCCATTCCTACCTCTATTAAATTCATAGATGCTGAATTGTGTGGCGGAGGTTGGGTCTAATTGTTATCCTCTATTTTCTTGTAATAGGGCTTGTAGAACTTTTGAGTTTCCTTCTCTTTTTCCAAGTCTATGATTCTGTTAGAAAGCTTCTGCATCATTTTTTCCATACATTCAAAATCTGGTGATTTCTCTTCCTTAGGTTTATTAAACAACAAGGCTTTCCTCCCCACAATTTTCTCTCTTGACCGTTCGGGATAATCCTCAATGCTTTCCCTTTCAGCCTCCACTATTTCTTCCTCTTCATACGTTTCTTCCAAAGTAGGTTTAGCCTTTATTTTGGCAAACATGGCCAACTCAGGGCCTAAATTTGAGCTATAATATTCGATCAGGACCTTGTCTGAAGGTTTGTCAGCTTCAAAAAAATTCTTGAGGTATGCTGCAAATCTTTGAGTAAATCTGTGCACCTTCTCCTTTCTCTCTTTCTTCAAGGCACATAGTCCTTTCATGAGGGCTGCATGAGTCTTTTGAGTCGCATACTTACTTCTAAATATCCTATCAAAGGTAGCCCAATCAAGGAAAGAGTTTGCAGGAAAACCAAAATACCATGATGCTGTAGCTCTTTTACGGGTGTGCGGGAATAGTCTGCAAACTACATCCTCATACTCCCCAGCCATTAACCCTTCTATTGCCAAGTAAAATCTTTGCAGGTGGTCATCTACTAGTATCTTCTCACTTGGGTCGAATTTGGGCAGCATATTTTCAAAGGATTGAGGTAAATCATGTAATGGAGGTGTTAGGTTTAAAGGTGATCTAGCTCTCCAGGCAGGTGGTGGATTCGGTGGGTTGGATGGTTGATTGGCGTTGACTCCTGCCATGAGTTTGGGTGGAGAGTGAGGAGGTGAGAAAAAATGAGTGTGAGTAAGATAACTGTGAGGAGTCTCTGGGCCTTCCTGATTCAAAGGCAGTACAACTTCTTGTAAGGCTGTTTCTACAAGTTCTTCCCAATCCTCAACTAGCACTGAGTCTTCCAATATGGGACGATCTTTCCTTTTATATTCTCTTCTTCACGTATGCCCTAGTGTGTCTTCTCAAATTATTAACGACTTCGTTGTCGACGGAAAACAAATGTTCTCTACCCCTTTCTTCCGGAATTGGATTATAAATCCCACTACTTTCTCAACTGTTACTGGTGGAATAGTCTCAGGAAAATGGGTTTCCACGGCCAACCATGCACTGGAGGCCCTCCTTCTAGCGCCAGAAACTACTGAGGCCTAGAAATTTGTAGGCAACAATAGCAAGGGATTCTCCCCAGTCAACGTTCCCAACTAGCCTGCAACTGTTTGGTATAGGGAATCCGTCCAGTTTGCGGTCCGGCTACCGTAGGTCAAGTAACAAAAACAAAGGTTTCACCGGTTATGGCCTGGTCCACCATATATATTTTTTGTATTTTGACTTAAAGTATGATATGCACGTGCCTAATTAACAATGCAGGGTGATAAGGATGCAAAGAGTAGTCACAATGTGATGCATAGGTTCTTACCTCTTGTCTTAGAACTCACAAGCATCCAAATCATGCAAACTGTAATAAAATAAACTAACAAAAGTATCTCTAGAGAGATGGATACTAATTCATGAGTAATGCACTACTGTCTGTGTGTTATGACAAATCGCAGATAGTTGTTCTTATAACCAAACATACAAACATGAATGAAAGTATACATGATAATATATCTCATCACCAATTAAAAATCCCATTACTCATAGTAGAAAACATCACAAGAATAATAAAGAACATTCAGACAAGAACATAGGTTCAAGGGGTTAGAACGCTCTCACAGTTCATGAAACATAGTTGGAAACGAAATAGTTCCCATTCAACATCGCTCATTTAATCACATTGATACATTCCACATAGCACTTTCTCGAACAGGAAAAATTTGCAATTTCTGGTTGTAAAACGAAATAGTTCCTCTTACAAGCAATAGTTTACATGTTTTTCGAAGGAAAAAGCCCCTGTAATTTCTAACTTTCAAATATTTAAAATAAAACTATTTGACCGCTTGGGCTCCCCCCAAACATGTGAAATTTCCGTCCCCAAAATGCTTCATATCCTTATTTTTTTCTTTTCTATGCGTGCTCATGATCCACTGAGTAACTGACAGACCTTTCAGGTCTGTGCCTTTTTCATTATTAGCTTCCCCTTCTACTTTGCTTTCCCTCCTTGCGATCCTGTCTCCTATCTATACCTTCGCGCCGTGGTAGTATGAACAATATTTTGAATCTTCCTGCAATAGAACGACATCTATCATTCATGGGGCTGTATTTTTTTAATAAAAATCAAACTACGTAAAATTTTATCAACCGAAGTGGATAAGTAGCAGGAAAATCCATGTATTGTATCACGGTTACAAGAATTTTACAAGCGCTGACACCACTATCTCGTCTGCCTAAGGATTCGAAGGAATAACCAATGACGGGAAATAAACACTCATCAGTGGCTTAGAACGCTAACATTGGTAGGGTATACTTATTTGCAGCTGCATCAGGGGGTCTTTAAAGGTGACGGGCACTGTGAACCCACTTAAGCCTATCGGGGTCGGAAAATATATGACCTAAAAATGGGTGGGAAAGCTCCCAATTGGAAGTCAGAAAGAGATTGAAATCAGAAGATGAGGTCTTTGCACAGCCACAATGGTGGGAGAGAAAATACTACGTTTATGCGACTAAAATACCAACACGTATCGGTGGCTTAGAACGCTAACATCGGGTGCTTAGCTGCTTCGGGAGCCGCAATGGTGGAAGACGAACAGACAAGAGCCTCCAATCAAACTAAAAAATACAAATGCTAAGTGTCTGAAAACTCAAGAATTTAGCAATGGTTAAGACGGTTTCCCCTCCGAGACAACGGTTTCACAAGAACAAAAAGTCTGATTCATCTTTGAGTAGCAAATAAACTCAAAACCTGCGACGCGCAATAATTTTCAAGCACAAGCAACTTTCAAAAATAGGACAAGCGTTAATCTTCAAAAATCATTCAAGACGACTGAAAAAGTTCACGGATCCAAATGATTCAAAGCAACACTAAATCATGAGGAGGGGACCAAAATTTGAAAATATTTGGGGAAAACAGTTGCATCGGCAACACCTTCTTGTTTATAGTAACTGTTAGTCTTAGTTTAGTTAATATGTTAAGTATATAACTATATGAATAGTAGTTATATCTTTATTGAACTGAATGTAAACCAGGTAGTTTAACTGTGTTTCTTGTACTACATATGCAACTGGTTAATAAATAAACACAAAGAAAAAATATATATAACATAACATAGTTTACCCTCCTACATATTTTAATTTTAAATAAAAAGAATAATGTACTGTGTATAAGCATAATATCTTATCTACTAGGGTATTTTCTTAATATAATAATCCTTCTACCTGTACTCGGTTATTGCTATTTCTTTCCAATATATTTACATAAATAAGTTGGTTGAACACTAAACATAGATAAACAGATTATTGTTCTTCTAATAGTAACCTATATACTGCATTAAATTACTCTGCTCTTATGAAATGCATAATACATCTATTCATTTCAGTCTCTTACCATTCCCTTCATCAACTTCAAATACTCTGTCTATGCTGGAGTACGGTCTGGTCCTTCTAGACATGGAAAAACACAGATTAGAATTATTTTCCATCTATTTCAGATTCATTCTTTCAATAAACTAAAAGATTACTAACTCTAACATTTTACAACTAAATAATTAACATTCATTTAACAGTGAGATTTACATTTAGCTATCTAACACAGTAAAACAAAAGAATGTAGAACCTAATTAGGATGGACAACAACAGTGTTAGGTGGTCGTTCCTCCCCACCAACTCCTAGAGAGCGCTCAAACAATGCTTCCTCAGGACCCATGAGCCTGCTCTTGGTCTTCTTGGCTAAGAACTGGTGGAGCATGCAAATAATAGACTAGTCCAATGACTTAGTAAACACTCTGCACTCAGCAGTAAGATCCGTCAGCTAAAAATTTTCACTAGATCACTTAGCAGTTATCCCCTCAAACTCTTTCCACAATTACCTTCCATTGAATTTCTCTCAATTTCATTCACTTGAATGATCACTTCTCTAGAATGAGTATCCTCAGCTCTCTTCAATAGGAATTTTTATAAATATTGCCTAGGTCTTTTGGGTTAGTTGTCATTAATTGAGCCACTTGCTCTCATTCCACTTTCTTGGAGAATCATGACCCCAAATGTAGGGAGGTTGCCACCTGCAACAGTTGGAAGTGGTTTGAGGATGCTGTCACATGTCTGTTTGCTCTCCACCGAGTTTCATCCACTAATTTGACCAGTAAACACTCTTTTAACAGCTCTCTTAAGCTATTGTCTCCACCTTTATTTATTTATAATTAAAATATTTAGAATTACATTAAATATCCTTGACTCTGTTGAGTAATCAATTACAACTTAGCATAAAGTTTAACATATTGTCCTCAAATAAAATCAAATAAGATAATATTGTTTTTACGAAAATTGGGGCATATGACACTTGTGAAGTAATCTTGAATTGATTCTCCTTTTCTCATCTTGGTTCCCTCAAGTTGAGCTCTCATTTTCATCTTTCTATTGATGTACCTTCCCTCATACATTCTGGAAAGTCTATCATACATTTTTTTTGTGTCTTATTGGATGACACTTGAGAGATCAAGTGATATTTGATAGAATCATCAATGATCCTCATTGCTTCTATTAGGCCTTATTCATACTTCTCCTTAGCTTCATCTTCTTTAGGTTCTGCAACTTCATATTTAATGTACTTCTCAAGAACATTCTTTATGAGAATGAGACTAACCCTATACTTCCATTCTAGGAATTTTTCTATTCCTTCTAGTTTATCTTGAATCTTAGTGCTTGGGGCCATCCTATCCAGGACGTTACTAAAAATTGAAATTTATCAAAATGAAAAGTTTACCTTACCAGGATATGCACTTGAATAAGGCAAGTTGGTTGGTCCACTTGGCTTCTAGAGATTCCAAATATTCACCCTTCAAAACATTCTTGTGAGGTTGTAGCTTCTGCGAAATTTCTTGTTCTGGTTTTCTATAGTTTTTGGTTCAGGGAAAAACTATGGTTTGGATTTCCCAAGGATTAAACCATATAGAAACATTGATCTTGGGCTCAATATATTTACTCTACGGAGGGACAAATTTCTATACAGGAAAATATTCCAAATTCCAAACTTTGCAGAAACCCTAATTTCTTCTAGAGAGGGTGGATAGAGAGTTTCACCTTGTGAAAGATTTTCTATTCATGCTAGCTATAATACCATATAAATATTTCATATTCTAGACTAGATATCATAAGTGTTCAATACAAATTCACAATGGTATCATATGAAGAATAACTAAAAGAAACACAATCACAAGATAGACACAATATTTATCTTGGGAAAACCCCAAGGGGAAGAAAAATTAGCAAAACTTCCTCTGCATACTATGTATAAGATATAACCCCAAAAACATGTATTCTCCTCCTTGTTTCTCTCTCTCTCTCTCTCTCTCTCTCTCTCTCTCTCTCTCTCTCTCCCATATGCACTACACAATTGAGTGAGACTATGTTATAATGATGAACACAACTCCTATATTTATACACATTATGTCAACTGAATTTTACCATAGACAAGTCAGCCTTACTTAACTGACTAGACTGACTTCACCTAGGAAGACTCAAAACAATATTTTATATTATTCATTAGGGTACTAATGGCCTGTCTTACAATGGAGGCTTTACCTCATTACTCTATGATGACTAATTGTAATAGTAACATCCCGATGGAGGAATAATAACATCTCCCTTAGGTTACATCAATAAAATACATTTAGAATATCCTTTGAAGTTACAATATTTGAACATGATGCCTACATAGATGATCAACATTTGGTAGCATCAAGAGCTTACAATATGCCCTATTTTCTAAATTCCCCTCTCCTGACTCTAGATTATCTCTCACTTCATGTGAGTCTATCATGGAGATTATGAGTCCGGATGAAACCTTATGGGAAAATTTTCATCATCGATCTTTGTTTCTTCGTAATGTCAATCTAGTAGATTCAAATTTTGTTTTTCTTATCAATTCCAATACGATAGAGTATCCAAAAACACCTATATTGTTACAAGGTGTTGATTTTGAAGGGAATTTATGCAATATAACTACAATGATTCCCATTGACATATTGGTGAATCTAGGTGTTGTTGAACATGTTCACATTGGAAAAAATTATTTGGAAATGGTAATTGAGGAATGCCAATATCTTTTCAAGGATTTATGTGATGTTTTTTCCTACACTTATGAATAAATTCCAGGTATTAATCCATCTATTGTCGTACATGAGATCAAAACTTACCCGATGGAGAAACCAATTAGGAAAAAAATTCGCCATGCCTACCGAGGGGATGTTGCAGCTATTAAAGGTGAAGTTAAAAACTTCTAAAAGCTGGTTTATCTACCCCATTCCCTTAACCAAGTGGGTATATAATATTGTTCATGTTTCCAAGAAACAAGGAGCTATTAGGGTTTGTATCGATTTTCGGGACTTCAACAAAGATTGTCCAAAAGACAACTTTCCTAACCCTCACATCGATCATATCATTGAAATCTATGTTGGAAGTGTCAGTTTTTCTTTTATGAATGGATTTTTTGGCTACAATAAGATTGAGATATTTCCTGTCGACCATCATAAAACAACATTCACTTTCTCATGAGGAACCTTCGCTTATCACAAGTTTCCTTTTGGATTGAAGAATGCTAGAGCTACTTTCCAAAGAGCCGTGTCTTATGATTTTCATGATATAAAACACATAGTGGAACCATATCTGGATGACCTACCTACTCATTCACATTAGAGAGAATATCATTTGAGGAACCTTAGACACATTTTCCTTTGATGTTGTCATTACCATATCTAACTTAATCCACACAAGTGTGTTTTTGTGTTGAGATTGGACGCCTCCTTGGTTTCATTTTTTTCAATGATGGGATTCAAATATATCCCTTGAAAATTGATGCCATTGCAGCCTTATGCCCCTTGAATAATATCACTAAACTTCAAAGTTTGCAAGTGAAGGAAAACTTTCTGCATCGTTTCGTATGCAAATTTTCAGAGAAAATCCACGGCTATATGTGACTCTTGAAGTAGAACACTCCTTTTATTTGGGATGATCAATCTCAACAGGATTTTGATATTTTAAATAATTTTATAACACACTCACATGTGCTACACCCCCCGAATTATTCAAAATATTTTATGCTCTATATTGCTTCCTCCACTACTACCATTGGTATGGTTCTAGTGGAGGAGGATTCAAATGGTCAAGAGCATGTGATCTACTTAGTAAGAGTCTTATTGAATATGAAAAATGATACTCATATGCAAAGAAGTTATCTTTGTCTACAATCATTGATGTGGAATGTTTACTACATTACATTGTACTTCGCACCACTATCATGATTGTGGATCAAAACCCTGTATACTACATTCTGACTCGTTAACTACTAGGGGGAAATATTGTTGTTGGATTGTTATCCTACAATAATTTGATCTCGAATTCACTATGAAAAATTCTAAGAAATACTTAGTATTTAAGGAGTTGATGTGTGACCTTCCTCTTTCTCTTATGGAAACTGAGCCCAATGATTCATTTCCAAATGAATTCTTGTTCCTAGTCAGCACGAAAGATCTATGGTATGGATATTTGATCATATATATCCAAACTATAAAATTCCATCCCAATCTATGCCATGATGATCACCAATGCATTCACCACTATCCTAAGTATTATCTCATTCTCAATGATACCCTATACCTGCGTGGTATTCATTCAATTCTCTAGTGATGTCTTACTCATGACGAGGATCAATAAGTCATGAATGACTGCCACTCTGGAGGATGTGGAGGCCATATTTCTAGGATGGCTACAACTCAAGTGATTCTTAGCACTGGGTACTTTTGGCCCTTTATCTTCAAGGATTTCCATGAAGCGGTAAAAAAATTCCCACCATGTCAGCTATTTTATCCTAAAAATCACACCCACCCTACTTTGTTATAACCCTTCATTGTCATTGGGCCTTTTTCCAAATGGGATATTTATTTTATGCATTGCAATCCTACCTCAGCCAACGGGCATGATTACATTATTGTAGTTGTTGATTATCTCACAAAATGGGCTGAGGAAATTCCTACCTATGTCGAGGATAGTAATACTTCCACCCTTTTCTTATTTAATCACATCATCACTAGGTTTGGAGTTCCACAAGATATAGTAAATAATCATGGATCTCATTTCCATAATTAGATGATGGCCGAGATGAGTGCCAAGTTGGTTTTCATCATGAAAACTCAAACCCGTACTATCGACAAGCTAATGGAAAGGTTGAAGACATTAACAAGGTCCTTAATACCATGCTTTGTAGGATGGTTGGAGATCATAAATCCAATAGGAATTTAACTCTATTTTCTACACTTTGGGCCTATAAAAGTTCAATCAAAACATCAACTGGTTTCATGCCTTTTCAATTGGTCTACGGGCTGGAAGTTGTTATCCTATCAAATGCAAAATTTCATCACTCAAGCTAGTTGTTGAGCTTCTACCCAAAACTTCCATTGAGGAAGAACAATTTATTTATCTAACGAACCTTGACGATAAACGTTGAGATGTCACTTTGGATAATGAATCGCATAAGAAACAAATCAAGGCTCAGTATGATAAATCAGTTAAACCCCTTATTTTTAATGAAGAATACCTGGTTCTAACTAACGATTAGAAACATGATAAAGTTGGGAAAGGGAAGTTATAATCAATGTGGTTTGGGCCTTATATCATTAGTAGATTCTTGGAAAAAGGGGCCTATGAGCTTGTTGACTATGACGAGATACCTTTTAGGAAGCCTCACAATGGGTTGTATCTGAAAAGGTAATATGCTTAGGATATGTTTTCATCAGTTCCTTGCATATATGTGTATATTTGATTTTTTTAGTGTTGTTTTGTTATTTTAAGTATGGTTTTGGGTTCTTGTCCGATGCTTCTTATCCCATGTCACTGAATTAAATTTTGTAGATGACTCCCTTATATGGTTTTGTGGATGTTTCTTACCGTCACACCCTAAATCTCACTTTATCCACCTGGGTATTGTATTCCCAATCCACTGACTTAGTTAGTTAAGGAGCGGTTTGTATAGGTCCGTCCACCAACAACATTGTCAAGTATCACACGGTGATGGGGTTGTTAACTAAAGTTTCATCTCATGATATTGATCATTTATTCATCTTTATGGAATCTAATCTTGTGGTTTCTCACTTGAATCACATTTGTGCCATTCAAAACCCGGTGCTCCTTCAAATTTTTTGAAGGGTATGTATTTTGGAGAGGTCATTTGAATCTATTACTTGTCAACACATCCCAAGATCTTATAATATAGTTGCATATTCACTTTCCATTTATATGGTATATTGGTACATTGCTCATTCTTGAAGTTGATAAGTAAAGTAACGTGGAACATTGTAAATAAGCAGGAAAAGACATAAAACCCATGTAAATAACATTCCATTATTAAAAACAAGTGGGCCGCAAAAATGTAAGTGTGTGTGTATGTGTGTGTGTGTGTGTGTGTGTGTGTGTGTGNGATAACAAAAATACAAAATCTAGGAGATTTCAATGTATACATCATGCAGAACCCTAATGGTGATCATGGTAGCACTTGATTTCCCTTGCCACTCTGTGTAGCAAGTGACCAAAGCGTCCTGACACACCCATGGTGTGCCTCTCATACCTCCTAGAGAGGTCACCTACTGAGATATATGGGATTTCTAAGGTGATCCGATTGCGATTCTCTTCCATCTCAGTCATTTGATCATCACCACAGTGCATAAATTGAGGCCCAACTCTCCTGTCTATTGGATATTATCATCCAAGTCATGCTAAACCCACATATTCATGATAAGAAGTAGGCCTCGTCACCATACATAAAAATCATAAAATGACAAATTATAAAAATATATATATCTTAAGTGTTTCACTCAGCTAAGGCATCCCATTGCTTGTCCACAAGTAGGGCTACGTATAAGTCCCCTCTGAAGGTAGTACCTTCATATACCTAATCCTCAATGATGAGTAACTAGTCATCTAGCCATCGAAAAAAGGAAGAACAATACTTGAATTTCAATCCTCTGCGGCCATGGTGGGCCATGACCTCTACCCATATCAACATGTGTGGATCATGTTCCCTCAGCTCAGTAAAGGCCACCTGTGGCCTCAATAGTGGTACCCTCTAAAAAACTAATGACACAAAGATTGATCGATATCCAAACTATTTCTTTTCTCCATGCAGCCAATTTCTTAGCTTCTCTTTGAATGTGACCATTATGGATTATTCACGTTCAATACTATATGATCCATGGCCTTTAAGGCATATAGCACGTGGGATCTAAATTCCTGGTGAGCCACTTGTATCCCAAAGATACGTTTCATAGTAAACAAGACCGTCTGTAGAGGTAGGTCCATCACATACCTAATAGGTATCTTATTCCCACACATCTTCGTTCCTGGAAATCAGTACTGGTCTATAAGTCCCTAAGTAGTGGTTTTACCACCTCGGGGATCAATCAAAAAAATATGCACTCATCTCTTGGACAAACCTGTTTGGATGTAGATGTCTTCTACTTCCTTAGTCAAAATACAGGCACCTACTTCAAAGTATTATTGCTCAAGATTCCACATCCTGAGGATATCCTCCATTAGTCGTAGTTGTGATCTCATGCTTGGCACATTGAATAATTTTAGTAATCCACACCCACAAAGAGCATCCATGGTCGCTTGATCATTTTCCCCTCTTATATCTTCTAGCTCATGCTCCATCTACCTCGATACCACCATTTTTTTCTATATATCTTACCAAAAATCTTTTGGCTTATTTTTAATGTGTTCTAGGGAAACTTGTGGCACCACACTTTATTCATTAGAATAGAGCGGTGCCACGACTTTTTTTGTTAAGAAAAAAGGAGGTGTCATGAGAGCGCCATGTATCCTGAAAGGGAGATGTGCAATGCCCTAAAAATGCATTTCCCCTTTGGGAAAATGCCTCTAAAACCCTAAAAAATACATCAAATTATAAATGGAAACTGTGAAGAGGATAGGAGTGGTCTCAATAATTACCTGACTCTGATAATTCAGAAAATGGTTGATCATGGGCTCTGTAATCCACACCTGGAATTCGCACTCAAAATGGTTACTTTCCTCTCCAAATGGTAAAAAGGCAAATGGTAAATGTTTTTTTTTTTACTTTCGTTATGTTTTATTCACTATTTTTGGGTTTTAAAATAATTATTTTAATCATTTTATTAAATTTTTACCCTTTAATAGTCATATAAATCCTACCTTTTAATTTTTAAAGGGTCTAATAGTTATTTTGAAGATTGCAAGTCATGGAGAAACTTATTTTTTTAGATATGAATGAGTTTATTTTTTTACTTTTTCATTCTTGTACAAAACTAAAAAAGCTTCTGAGCGCTATTTTTGAAACTTCGATCATGCTCGTTAAACCTAGTACTGAATTTTTGAGTCAAATTTTACCTCTTTAGACTCATTAAACCCTTTTTCATGAAAAAGAAACCCTAATAGAGTCCTCTTTAAGCTCTTTTTAGACTCTTAAAATGTGAAAAGAATGTCAAGTGAACTTGTCTTATTCATGCTCGTAAAAGGACCTGAAGATTCATCTTTCGGACGGTAGTTTACCCCTTTTTCAGTTTGGATTGACTAAGTTGCGAAAAAGGTATACTCTATTCATTGACTAGAACATTTCTCTAAGGTATTATTTTATACCTTTTCGGGGCTCAGAGACTAAATCATACAAAGAAGGAAGCTTTGGATTTTACTTTTTTTTTGTTCAGAATCTCTAAACATGAATGACACCGACTTTACTTTCAATGGACTCGTTAAACTAAACACTAAGATGACATCGTTTGGGAATGAACCCCTCCTTTCTCGGGTTCAAGAAACATGTGGGAATGGGGTTATCCCATGATAATATTAAATGATTGTTTGTTACCCTCTTTGAACTCATAAAAATGAAAAGAGGATCTCATCAATCATGATGGGGAAAGTAAGGGAAGGGAAATATATTTCATTTTCCAAAATGGAATTTTGGTCACCTTTGAACATGGCACCATTCTGCATTTTATTCAGTCAATTGGTATTCATCTTACTTCCGAGTCAATCCACTTTCATGATTCATGTTATTCCTTTGATTCTTTTGAATAATGCATTGTCCATCTTCATATTATGTCTTGGTTCTCTATCTTGTTCAGTCAATGTTGCCAATTCTTTGGTCATGTCACTCTATGTTCAAAGGAAAATTGTGTTGAGATTTTGGATCTGCAGTCAAAACTACATTTTTTTTAGTTACCTTTGAGTTAGTTCTATAATTAATTAATACTCAAATTCCAGAACTGTGTTCCAATTTTCGTGTCATTGATGTGGGATTCATCATGGCCCTCCTTCGACGAGACTATTCTTGTTGACTTCAACATCATCCAGGAATTAGGATTAGAAACAAAGCAATGCCTTGAAATCTATATACATCAATGACAGATTTTATTGCTTTCGACAATAGTTTTTCATCATTGACCTTTGATTGAAATATTCAACAGAGTGTTGGACATAAAATAATTTATTCACATTCAGAGGAATGTACTAGGCTACCTTGGGAATCATCGGCATCAATGGTGATCTCCCTTGCACTTTTTAACGGTTCTCATAATTAAGTGATAATCAAGTGGTTTCTACCATGTTACATGTAAAGACATGTAATGACATGGATAGAACCATACTTTGTTGAAGATGAGATGAAGACCTTGGGTATTTGTTAAGCGTTCATTATTTCCCCCAGGCTCAGATGGAGTATTTGTATGAGTAATAGCATGGATCCACATTTGTATGGTCATTCCTGTGCTCAAATTTGCATTTGTATGAGATAGATCTAAATTGTATGTATGGTAGCTATGTCGAAGTTTGAGTCTTCTTTGCATGGATCTACGATGTATTCTAATATCCATGACTATTTATATATGTCATGGATCTGCAGTGTATTGGTCAGCAGCCATATTTAGAGTCATATGGACATGAATCAAATTGTTAATGTACTAGAGAATACAATTGGCTATTGAATATCTATGATAAGTGGACTCTTTCCTCGAAGTGTTAACTTGTTCATACAAATAATTCACTTATCCTATCACTCTATCCTCATGCTTTGGGGGGATTCTTTAACACACATTTCTCGTCATCATCATGTAATAAGATCCACGTATCAGTATTTGCCTCAAATATTCAAGTTTTGGAATTACAAATGAGAAAGGATCAATGATTTTAATCCTTTGTTCACCACCTCACTTTCCTTGTGGTCAAGGTGTGGTGCTTATGTACGTAACGATTTTTTTCTTTTAGCAGTAAGTGGTGCCACCACCAGTTTCCTTCATGCAATGAGTGGTTCTCCCTTGGTAACGCTTTTTGCCTTTGGACAAAGAGAGGTGCCTGAGTTTTAAAGGAAAAATATAAGCTTCGAGAGGCTTCTCGGAGCTTGACTTCATAGAGCCTCATCCCTAAGGTTCTTGACCACCTAGGCTCGATATCCATCATTATAGGATCCTCCCTCCACCTCACCAATGATATCCTAAACCTACTCTATCCTCCCTTGGCTTTAAATACTAGCTCACTCCCCATGGGTAAGGGAATAATTATTATGTCATTGCATCTAAAATATGGCCAAATTCATCCAAGACTAGTGAGACATTGGTAGGAAAGCTTGGGGCTTTGAGGCAAGGTTCACTTGAGAATCATTTCTCAACACCAAGGCTTATGGTTGTATGATCTCTCTATCCATTTTATTAATACAAATGAAGGTTTATTTCCCATGAATATTATTATGTTCGAGTCACTATATTCTTTTTTAAACTCCTTGGTCATTAACGCAAGATTATAGTTAGCGTTACTCTGATTTATTGTGTGTTTAATTGTGTTTCTTGAAGGACAATATGTGGAGATTGGACACTCCAAATATCATCCTTTTATATTTTCTAATATCTAAAAGACTATTTTATTCAAGGTATCTATGTGATCTTAGAGAAATTTTTTTTATGTTGGTGTGACTTCTTTGTTCTATCTTTCGGTGTTTCAGGCTAGGGAATCAGCTTCTGTCCACAGAAGGTGAGTATTTCCAGTAACATTGCAAGACAAAAGAGATGATCTAGATATAATGAGATAAAGGTAGAAGATGCAATTAATTTCCATTGAAATGTAAAGAAGGTCCTAGAGAGTCCCTATAAGATGACTTGCTCGAAGATGTGATGAAAACCTAGATGAGGACTAGGCCTACACCCAACATGAAAAGGGGTTTGCTCTGTAGAAACTCCTGATGACAGATAGTACCATTTGATGATCTATAATAATAATATGATGTGGCTATCATCTATGATGACGAATCTATGACTTTGTGATGATGACTCTATGATGAATACTTGACCAGATGTATTGATTCCTATGGAAGAGAGAGAATACCTTCCTAGTTAAAAGGGGTTTTTGATGTATTTGTAACTTTGACATATATTATGATGTATATTATCATTGTATGTTTTTGTACCACCATTGGAGATATGTTTTCCTCCTTGCAGGATGTCTTTATTATGTCTAGACCTTGAGGTACAACTTTCATTATAAGTCAGGGAAATAGTCTCTAGTGTGACATCATGTAATGTGTATTTGGATTTTTTCTAGGAAAATATGTCCCTGTTAATGAAACAAGTTAGTCCAGTCATGTAAAGGTCAGCCACTTAATAATTATAAATAGGGAGGTTCCCTCCCTCATTTATACACACCTCTTACTCACTCAATTTGACATGAGAGAGAGAGAAGGGAGGATAGATATATAGCTTTTGAATACTTCTTATTACTGGGATTTATCATCTTATGCCATAGTCTTTGTGACTATACTATTATGAGGAATTTTGCGGGGTTTTCTCCTTTATGGTTTTCCCGATGAAAATATTTTTTCCTTGTGTATATGTTATATCTTATGCATCTAGTTGTACTTGTTATTCTTTTAGACAATGATCCTAATTAAGCTAATAATATGTAGGAAAATTAATAGCTGTAGCATTAGTCCATTCATGACAACCAATATTTCAAGAAGGTAAAACTTGAGGTAAAATAGAATGAGTGTATTTATTTATTAGAGATTTAGGAAGATGCCATGAAAACCACTATGCATTCTTCACTTCTATTTTCAATTTATACACATTCTTTATCCATTCACTTCCAACATTTCCCACTCAATACTACACCCTCACTTCATTTGAACTAAATCATCATTTTATTCCCCCCCTTCACATGAGAAGGTGCATTGTTGCGTCCACACAAGAAACAGCTGTAAAGATATGTTTTTATTCCATTCAACACATGAAGGATCCAACAAATTATGGGAAGAAAAAAATAGTTTGGCCAAAAGAGCCTACAATAGAACAATTTGTTTCCTCCATCTAGCAGAGAATACATTCATAGAAAAAAGTTCTTGTTTCTAGTGTAGCATTCTCACACAAGGATGAAAGGAAAATCATTCTTTGAGGTAACATTCTTATCTTTGCATAACAACAACTCAAGTTGTTTTAATATTTTAAATTCAGGACTATAGGGTTTCCATCGACATATGTTGAAGAAAAGAGGCTATATCATATGGTGTGAGTATTGTCAATTTTTAAATATCAATCATGCTGCTAATTTTTTATTAATGCATGGTTAGACCACATGGATCCTCATGGTTGAGTGCTTCTAGAAATATGAGTACAGTCATTTTAGAAGTTTACAGGTAATACCATGATAAGATTTGAGGAAAGAAACAGTTGCATCAACGTAATATTTTTTGTCGAGGGAAATATCATATACAAAGTCCCTCCATGTTGTGAAAACAAATTCATGTTTCTTATGATAATTAATTCTTAGTTTCCTTGTTTTCCTTCATAAATATGGATCTTGAAATTATTCTCAAAAGGTCGATTTGGATCATTTGCACAGCCGGTTGGAAATGTTAATATTTTAAAACTTGTTATACCAAAACAGAAGGATCTATGAAATAATAACAAGAACAACATAACCAAGGAAAACATACAAATTTATCCTAGGAAACCCTCGTAGGGAAAAACCCATCAAAACATCATTTATATAAAATTCACCCGAGAACAGTGTAAGACCAAATAAAAAGACTAGACTACTTCCTCTCCTCCAAATGGGTTGTCACTTTTCTCTATAACGCAACTAATTGAGTGTTCTTCTTGTCCAAATGAGGAAGGTGCCTCTCCGATTTATACAGATCAGCTGAGAGGCATAATAACCCAACTGGTCCAACTTCTCCTTAATTTTAGGATTGACTTGCCTTGTAGGAATCAAAAATAGATTTTGATAATACTCTAGTGGGTACTACTGACCTGACTTACAACATAGCCTTTAACTAGAGACTTTAGATGACCAATTATGTCAATTATATCCATAACCAACAGAGCAACATCTCTGGAAGGGGGTCATAATAAGGATAATAAAAAATAGAATATCTTTCGCAGTTACATTTCTTTAATAATCTCTCTTAACAAGAAAGGTATTCTACAATGCAATGACACATCTACACAACTGACTAGTGAATCTATATGTCATAGGAAGTTTTCAAAATTTCATCAACATCATCTTCATCCATGGAACATCATCATCACATACATCTCTGTCATATGGTATTATATCAAGCATAATCATTGCTGGCATCATCTCAGGCATTATCATCTCTTAAGCATCATCTCAAGCATCATCATCTCTAGCATTATTTCGATCATCATCTCTAGCATCATCTTGAGCATAATCATTTCTAGCATCATCTCAAACATCATCATCTTTTCCATAATCCTGAGAATCACCTACACTATCAGCATATAAATACTGAGCTAAATCACCCACAACATAATTCAATGCTAGAATTTCATCATCTGCAACTGAATGCATGAACTCATCCGTAAGTAAATGCAGGACCAATCATCGTGGACAATCCTCAACCTATAATATATAGGACCACTATCAAGAGAGTGTTCTTATCCATGGAACCGTCCTTAGAGAGGACCACTCAATGTGAACCATACTTTTCCTATTAGTGATAGAACCACTCTTAATGGAGTGTTCTTGTGCATGAAATTGTCCTCATAGAGGACCACTCAGTCAAAGCAAAACTTCCTCGGCCTGTAAGTGCTAGTACCACTCTTAATATAGAGTTCTTGTTCACAAAACCCTCCTCAGAGAGGACCACTTAATCAACGTGAATCATCATCATCTTATTAGTTTTAGGACCACTCTTAATAGAGTGTTCTTTTTCACGGAACTATCCTCAGAGAGGACCACTAGATCATGGCGACCCTTCCTCAGCCTATCAGCACTATGACCATTCTTAATAGAGTGTTCTTGTTCATGGAACCATCCTCAGGGAGGACCACTAAATCGACATGAACCATCCTCAAACTATGAGTTCTAGGACCACTCTCAATAGAGTGTTCTTATTCACAGAACTATCCTCAAAGAAGATAATATCATCCACAAGTGAAAATCACATCTCATCGATATATGAGACCACACTGCCTTTGCACTGTCATATTACTATTGCCTCATTCTCAATAATAGTCTTATCATCACTCCCCCTTTCTAGGGAGGTCCTTTAGGACTACACCAATATTATCTTGAAAATGTTCAAGCTTTACACAAGATATAGGCTTAGTCAACACATCAGGAACTAGTTCCTGTGTAGGAACGTATTGGAGCTTCACAACTCCCCTCTTCCCCATATCCCGGATGTAGTGATACTTTCTCGCTCTATGATTTGACTTACCATGATACACTAGGTTCTTTTTCAACTTGATGCAACTCTAGTTGTCACAATAGACCTCGGTTGCAACCATATCAGTATCAAACAATCTTGTCTATAGTTTGTGAATCCATGAAATTCATTATAAGCTGAACATGTTGCAATGTACTCAAACTCAGTTGTATGGAGGGAAACACATGTTTTCTTTATACTAATCCATGATATCACACCTAATCCCAAACTAAGACAACATCCTAAAGTTCTCTTTCTATCTTCAACACTTCCTTCCCAATCTGAATCAATATAGCCACATAATCGAAACTCAATTTCGGTTGTATATCCGAGTCCATAGTCTAATGTACCTTTCAGGTACCTCATCACATGTTTTGCTACAACTAGTTGAACATGTCTCGGATCCACCATATACTGACTCAAGTTGTTCGCAACAAAACATATATCTCATCTTGTATTTTTCAAATACATTAGTGAGCCAATAATCTTCCTATATAACGTGACATCAAATTTTTCTTAATAATCATCATTTAGTAACTTCAGCTTTGTCACCATTAGAGTGTTAATTTATTTGCAATATAACATCCCAAATCTCTTTAAAATATCTACCATGTGATTTCCTTGGTTCAATAAATTCTCGTCAGGAAATGACCATACTTCAAGACCTAGGAAATAGTTCATTGTGCCAAGGACTTTCATATCAAATTCTGTTACAAGTTTCTTCTTACGTTCACTGATGAGCAACTCTTTTTCTGTCAATATTAAATCATCTACATACAGTAGTAATATCATAATTCCATCATCTTCAAACATATAATAAAGTTTGGAATTGGATTTACTCTTGGTAAAGCCCAAATTCATTAGGAATCCATCAATCCTTCCATATAATGCTTTGGGTTCTTGTTTCAAACCATATAGAGATTTATTTAGTCTGCATACATATGATTTCTTGTCATGTGTTTTGAATCTTTATGTTTTTTAAATATATACTTCTTCCTCTATGACTCCATTAGGAAAGTTGTTTCCACATCCATTTGATATAGCTTCCATTTCATCTTGGATTCCAAGACAAGGACAATGCTGATAGAGGTATATCTTTCTACTAGTGAAAACGTTTCTTCATAATCAATTCCTTCCTTTCGTGAAAAACCTCATGCAACAAATCTTGTTTTAAAATTTTCAATACTGCCATATTTTGAATGCTTTGTCTTGAAAATCTATTTTGAAGAAATTACTGATTTGTCCTTTGGTTTTGCCACCACATCCCAAAAATCATTCTTTATTATAGATTGGTATTATTCGATCACGGCCTGCATCCATTCCTTCTTATTCGAAGATTCTTCAAAAAATGTGGGTTCTCCATCAACAATATTTCTCATTAGTGACACATAGTTTGAATGGATTCTTTTTCTTTTTCTTCCTTTTGGTGCACTATATCTTTATGCTTCCTTGATTACATCGTGAGCCCAAGATTTTCTTATTTTTGTTGAGATCATCTTCTGGGGTGTCTCAATAAGTCCTTGAGGTTCTGCAAGGTCATGATATTCTTGTATAGGAGCTTCTTCAATGTTTCTAATTGGTGGTATGATAATTTTTGTGGCTCTAGGATCCTCCTTATCTTCTTCATGATCCTTAGCCACAAGGATATTTCTAGATTTGGTGAAGGATGCATCTTCATCAAATGTAACATCTCTACTGATCTCGATCTAGAGGAATCCTGGAATACAAACTCTATAATATTTTGATTGTTCAGTATATCCAACAAATATTCCCTTCTTTCCTAAAGGGTCCAACTTTGACCTTTTCTATTTTGGATCATGTAGGTATACAACCAAATATATTTAGGTGGATTTATTCAGGCTTTTCACAAGTCAACATTTCTTTCAGGGTTTTGTTTCCAAGACCACTTTGAGAAATTCTATTCTGGACATAGACTGCAGTTCTTGTTGGTTTTGCCCATAGATGCATAGGAAGATATTGATCATGTATCATTGATCTGACCGCTTCCATGATGGATCTATTCTTTCTTTCAACTACTCCATTTAGTTATGGATTATAAGGTGTGGTAAGATCCCTCTTAATCCCAAATTCTTTGTAGAATTCCTTGAATTCATTTGAAGTGAATTCTCCTCCATTACCTGATCTTAATATATTGATCTTCTTTTCAGATAGATTCTCCACAAGAACCTTAAATTCCTTGAATTTTCCAAATACTTCATCTTTGTATTTTAAGAAGTATATCCAATTATTACGAGAGTAATCATTAATAAAGGATACATAATATACATACCTGCTTAAGAAAGTAGTTGACATCAGTCAACACACATCTAAGTGTACAATGTCCGATATCCCCTTTGCTTTGTTACTACTCATTGGAAATGGATTCTTGGTTTTCTTTCCTTGAGCACATCCTTTACATACTCTTTCATGGTCAATCTATATATTTGGTAGACCTGTCACTACCTTTCTCACAATTGGTAATGCTTTGTAGTTTACATGAGCAATTATTCTATGCCATAGTTCACATGGACTAACAATGCTAGTTGTAAGAGATGAATTTGTATGTCCTTTCAGTTTTTAGAGTCATGTTTCTTCCACACCGATTATAGTAGCATCATTTATTGTTTTCCCTTAAGCCATAGAATAACTTCAGCATCTACAAATGTGAATCGAAACCCTTTCTTATCTATATCTGAGATGGAAACAAGGTTCCTCTTTAAACCCAAAACATATAAGACTTCTTTCATTTTCATGATATTTCCAGTTCTTAATTTGCAAGATGCTTCTCCCATTCCTTTGATGGGGTATTGAAAGTAATCTCCAAGTTGTACCTTGTGAGAATAGTCTTTTTTGGTATGACAAGAGAATGAATCCTTATGTTCTATAATATGTTTCGAAGCACCATTGTCTATAAGCCAAGTGTCACTTCCATGAGTGATTGCTCCTATGAGAGCTAAAGTTAGGACATACTCTTCACTAGAGTCATTATTCTTTGTGATCCTTTCCTTCTCTGATTCATTATCTTCGGTTGTGTGGGCATGGTACTTTTGGTTATTCTTCTTAGATGGATGTTTGTTAAGAAGGCAGTATCTAGCAGTGTGTCCCATATTATGGCATGAGTAACATTCAAAAATTGTGTAATTCATTCTATTTTTATTCTTGGAGTTAGGTGATCTTCTAAGAGATGAACCTTGACTCTTCCTTTTGAATCTACCATTCTTGGTGTGTGTAGATAGATCCTAATCTTCATTGTCATTTAGCTTCTCATCTCTGTTGATTATCCTTCCTTCTTCTTCTACACATTCTTCCCATAGTTTTCTGAATTTGGTTAGATTTCTTCTAGTGCATATTCCTCTAATTAAAGAATCCCATTCTCTCGAGAGACCATTCAAAGTGGTCATCGCCACTTCTTCTTCTTCAACCATATCACCAGTGGCTTACACCTACTATTTGATATGAGATACTCTAGATAAATATGATTGCATGGTTTTTGTCTTATGTATCTTCACACTCTTGAGTTAGTTTCTCAAGGTCATTCTTCTATTGATGTTCTTCCCTTCAAACATATTAGTTATAGCATCAAACATTTCTTTAGGAGCATTCTTTGAAGAAACCTGGGATATTAACTAATTCTTAATAGAGTTAGCTATGATCATTTCCATTTAGATCATATCCTTTTATGTTTATTATTTGCCTCTTCTCCTTTTGGTTCCTTGACATATTCCATGATAAAACCATCTAGGTCATGTTCTTCAAGGATGAGCATGATTTTGTAATTCCATGCTCTAAAGTTCAGGCTTTTCCCTCAATATTTTCATCAAGATTGGCACTATTTTTCATATTTAATAAAGATAACCTAAAATGGAAATACATGAGATATTACTTACTAGTTTGAGGACCTTTTCTAGAACCAGCTTTAGGATGACCTAGGGTTTGGCTAGGAAACCCTAATTTTCCAAGTGTGATCACTTTTTGTATCTGAGAGCAGGAAAAGGTGTGCCTCCCCAAGGTGAGATAGAATAAATATTTCTTTTTTGGATTTTGAGGATAGAACCTTGAAAAATATGATTCCCTAGTTTCTCCCGGCAGGAGTGTTAGGTCAAAATGTGAAAATAATCATAATGAAAAACTTCAATAGAAATATGCGCCCTCCTAGGGAGATTTGATTAGACCTTCTTTTTTAGCATATATGTGGAGGGAGGTATCTAGAATAGTAAACCCTAGCTTGTTGGATTGTCGTATTAGTTTCTGCACAATGTCTTCTTTCAAGTTAGGTTTGATACCATGTTAATATTTTAAAATTTATTATACCAAAACAAAAGGATCTCTGAAAGAATAAAAATAACAACATAACAAAGGAGAAAAAAAATATTTATCCTGGGAAACCATCGTAGGGAAAAACCCATCAAAACTTCCTCTATATATACTTTACCCAAGAACGTTGTAAGACCCAATGACAACACTAGACTGTTTTTTCTCCTCCAAATGGACTCTCTCTTCTCTCTCTAGCACAACTTCTTGAGTGTTCTGCTTATCCAAATAAGGGATTAACCTCTCCTATTTATACAGATAAGATCGAGGCCTAATTACCCAACTAGGCCAACTTCTCATTGATGTTGGGGTTGACTTGCCTTGGAAGACTTAAAAATACCTTTTAATAATAGTTTAGTGGGTACTACTGGCTTAGCTTACAATGGAGGATTTACCTCAAGAATTTACATGACCAATTACATCAATGGAATCCCTAAACAGAGGAACAACATCTCCAAAGGGGGTAATAACAATACTAATATAGAATAGAATGTCTTTTGCAGTTACATTTCTTTAACGAGAAAGATGTAAGAAATCTCTAACAATCAGACTTGCAAAATAAAAGGAGGGGTACATGGCAGAAATGAGGAGCATGGAAACAAAGTATTCTTAAAATAAATCATAGCAGGTCCATGGAATAAATATGAGCCCAATTTTAGTAGCAAATAAACTGGGTGGTTGACATCATTGCAACAAGTTACAGGTCATGTCTTTGTTTTTGTCCCACTTCTTTATATTCATAATTTTTTTCTCCAAGGATAGGGAGCCCATTGAGTTTGGGGGAGAATGCATTTTTATACACTCCATGGAATTGAAACTATTTATTCACACATTCATGGTATTAAATTATTTTGTTATTGATCTTCACAAAATGATTGCAATTGAATTGTTGTATTATTATGTAGTGTAATGGAATGAAAAATACACACGTGACAAGATAATTTCACAGAAAAGGGATAAGAATTTCCCACTCTAATTACAGTATACACTGCATTAATTCTAGCAGTATACATGAATTTTACATAAAGGAGAATTTGAATCATGTGGATAGGATTCGAATCTACCAACTCAATACTGACTAACTAGATAACTAGAAGTGTCTAAATAACTATCAGAGCTTAGTAGTCTAACTCCAGATGTCTAATTCAATATCTCAATCAGCTAAACCTACTAAACTGATGCGGTAGGTGAGAATAGGTGCCTAACCCCATGCATCCATGCAAGAATTGAACTAATTGAAATGGAGTACATATAACTGAATGTAACTAGAGCAAAACATATCTTAATCAGTTACCAACTATCATCAATTAAAGAAGGTTGGTGGTGGCACTCCCAGTGGCTCCTAAATTGTAGGGACTGGTCTCAAAGGCACATAAAATGAAGCATGAACTTGCATTCAGTTGTACTTAACCTCTATATGTGTTCCCCGCACTCTAGTAACTAGTACTAGTGGCACCAATAGCTCAAGTGGACCCACATATTAATTAATGTCTCCTAATTTAGGAAAATATAATCTAATAGACTAAGTATGGACAAGGGAGGTTTATAAATCCTAAAACTCATCCTCCTAAATGAGTTTGTATATAAATATGTAATAAATTTGATGTATCAGGGAGGAAATAGGAGGGAAATTAATTATATGTAGCAAAATCTGATCCATACTCTGTTGTAATGATTTCATTTTGATACTACATGTTGGTAATTTCATAATTTGGAGTTGTAGATCTAATTCGTGAAGACCCATCCCTGTTCAGTGGAGGTAGAGCCCTCTTCCCTTAGAAGGTGCTGACAGATGTGTGGTTTGTAAGTGTATTGGTCATTGTGTGAATGTTTTTATTTACAATTCATGATTATGATTAATGTTAGACTAATCATTTTTATTGTTGTTGTTAGTTGATTCTTCCACATAGATCGTTGTTCAACATAACATTTCTTCCATATTTATGTAATTAGATCTTGTTTCATAAGAGTTTAATTGTATTACAGTTTTTGAAGTGTGATTAGATTTACAGTGTGGTTTTACTTATGCAATGAATATGTTTGAGGTTTTATTTCTTTTTAAGAAGTTGTGATCTAGTTTATAGTGAGTTTCGATTTCATACCAATAGATCAACAATGTTAGATATAAATTGTGCTTGCATAGATATTGCATGATAGATTTGAAATAAAAGACTTCCTTGGGTTGAAAATTTATGTTCCACGCGTTTCAGCTGTTTATTTCATTAGACAATTAATCTTCCCAACACCATGTTGAATTTTTTGTTGAGCTTTGATTTTTAAAACCTTACATGCGAAATAATCGAGTACTTCAAATCTGTAAAACATTCAAACATATAATCTATCACAGATAACATAATAAGTACCCTAGGGAAAACCCTCAAAACAATGACAGTGAAAAACACCAACAGATATCATTGGTATAATAATGATCGATAAGCATAGAATTTCTTTTACAATAGAAGATTGCTTTTGGTATGCCAAGTGTAAGATAAGAGTGAAACAACACCCCAATTGTTATCACTTAGCAATAGAGAATAGATATGGAAGGATATTATCAATAGTATTCCCAACATACAAGTCAATTCACACTTATCACGCTAGTGCACCATCCATTCTCCCTTCCTTCACTGATTCACCTAGCTAGCTCACCAATTTACACTTTTAACAATGGGAGGAAAAACATGCACATCAAATTATCCCTTTTTCCTTGGTTATATGCCAAATCACAATATAACATAGGATTTTCCAATTATACCAGCATAGATCCATCTAAAATGGGATCTACCAAGCACCGAGAGGGATCCAATCTCCCAAGGTGGAAACTTTTTTTTACAATGGAAATGTGTAATATAGTTTTTATGGTTTTAGTTTATCTAATTTATGTTGTTTTATATTATGCAATTCTTAATAATTTAAAGTTAATTTAAGGTGAAAGAATATTTTTACTAATTTTTTATTATTTTTATAAAAGTCAAGTGTCAACTGTAGGATGAGCACAGAAGGAGTTACACATCTCTCCCATAGTGGGTTGTAGAATTCACCTCTTCGGTGCAATCATGCATAGACTTCACAATAAACTCATGCTTCAATTGAGTGTTATATCACTTAGTTAGGACGCTAACTTAAGTGTCACCATGCAAATACTCAAGGGTCATCATGCAAACACTTGAATGTCGTCTTTTAGTTTAATAAAAATGTCATCTTTTAGTTTAAAGAAAGTGGCGTCTTTTAGCTTAACTAAAGTGTTTCCATGTGATTCACTTTAATAGTTAACTAGATCTTAATTATTAACACTTAAGTTAACTTTCTACAATTGAAATCATGTTGATTGATTTACTCAAGTGACCATTGTGAGTTCTTCGTTCTCCTTTAATTAACGAACGAATACGACATTAGTTCTTCTTTGTTAATTGAATTTTCCATTGTTAATATCACTGTAGTTAACAAACTGATTTATCTCCACATTAAACATGTGCAATTCAGGTTCTCCATTATTAACTGAAGTAAATGATATGTGCAATTCAAATCCTTTATTAACTCAAGTTAAAATCATGAGTATTTCAAAATTCTCTGTTATTTGTGCATGTCATCTCTTATATGTCTATCCTATATGCATGGTCCATATTTACAACTTTAATTTATCCCTCATATCAACTATGTATCATACCAAATTATACTAAGGATATTTAACCACTGATTTGGTCATATCGTTTTACTATTTGTGCCAAGTTACCTTATGCTAAAGTAATGTAGTCTAGATATTATCAGTCTCCGGAGGATACTTAATACCTAGATCATGGTAAGTAGAATGTCACACATCATCATGCCTCAACTAGACAAACATTTCCTGTACAACATGAGGCCCACCTCAATATATGAGGATCCAACTTGACACACAAGTCCTTAGCCTTGTCCAACAAGACTGCACAACATCATCACTTTGACATATCAAATTATTTACCTCAACACATGAGGAATAACCTTTTACAATAAAGACTTAGTCATTCTTAAGTTCAACCCAATAATTCTACTCCAAGTTTTTTAAGTCCCTCTCAGGATTCCTTTTACCTCAACTCATAAGGCCCAATCCTAGTGCACAAGATTGGCTTGGAGAATGATTCATGATGTTGTAACTTTAACAGTTACGAATGATCAACTTTAATTGAAAGATTCAAGAAATTCATGGACGATTCGATGTCAACGAATCATAAAATCCCACGACAGTCTAGATTACAAGGGATTACATGATTTTTGAAAAGATGCCCTTTCTTATCCTTGGAATTATTTTTTAAAACCAAACATTCCATGAGGAGGTCAACATAAATGTGATAAAAAACTATTAGGCATATTGAAAAGATAGAGATTGATCAATTAAAAGAATGAGGTGTTTTCATTTTATCAATTCAATGAAACCCAACACCCAATGGAAGTCGGGGTATTTTGTTTCCTTCCTTTGTGCACCTTTTTCTTTTGAGGAGAATCTGGGAATTTGCTGGAAAAAAATTAAGTAAAATTCAATTGTTGTTTAAATTAGCTCTGGAGATGAATGTGAAAAAGCTATGGGTATTTAGGAATTCTAAATTGGTTATCATGTGGGTAAAAGGATCCTTCAAGCTTCAAATTTAGTTCTAAGACAATTAGATTTCAAAATCATCCACTCAAGTTCGTGAAATATCTTTTCAACATGTCTACAATAAATATAATTCGAGAGAACATAAGTTGTGATTCACGACCATACCAATTTTAATCTGATAAAAAAAAATCAAGTGGAAGCCATATATACAGATATTTTATATACTTTTATTTGTTGCTTAGAAATATTAGGATAAAGATAAATGGAGAATCTATTATCTTAAAAAAAAAAATCTCTAGTTTTTTTTTCCAAGATTTTTTTTTCTTTTTATATATACATGGAACCATATATATATATATATTAATGTAGAAAAAGAACTATAAAAAAAAATTATAATTATTATAATATATTATCATTTCTTTTATATATATGAAATTATTAATACTAAAAATATGTAATATATATATATATATATATATATATATATATATATATATAACCATTATTATATATTAACATACTAAAAAATATCAAACATATGTAAAAATAGTAAAATATATTTTTTATACATGTTAATGGATTAGCGAGTTTCTAGATCCTATAGATTTTTGTTTGAATTCTCGTATCAATTTTTTCAATTGGATCTAAAAGGCACATTTTCACTTCTATTTCACATGCACATAAAAAACCTTGAAAATTGAACGTACAACAGTTTGAAAGTTACATAGGTAATCGTTTTCCTGACGATGGGATTTCTTTTCCATGATAGAGATTAAACTAGCAATTGCCCCAAGGAAGGTGCAATAGTACGCCGTGAAGGTAATTGTTAGCGGGTAAGTGAGAACAAGTAGTCTAGTATCTATCATTTCCTAACCAGTATAACCTATTAATAAGAAAAAGAACATCATTTGGAAACACATAAGAATTCCTGTTAACCCACCAATCTATTTTGAAACTATTTGATAGTTTAGAAAAAGGCCTGTCTGATGAAGAGTTTTGGGCTATTCAAATTGCTTGACTTACATCGTGTGTATCTCCGAAATGGAAACGATCGAAAAGTTGAAACTTGGACACAAGTTCCCTTTTTTTTAACTTGTGAGTTTTGGACCCTGAGGTGTCATAGAAAAAATGGGAGTGAAAATGTCAAAATGACTAATTAAATGTGAAATTTTCAGAATCTCTCTCAAATACTTGATCCCAACTTGGTCTTAGGTCTCTCTAAATCACATGCAAGTATTTATGACATGAAACTGAAGCACATGAGATGAATTCACTTCTTTTAACCAATATAGCAATCACACATAAAAATTGACACCAAATTTTTTGGTCTAATGACCCTGGAAAAATACTTGCTAGAAAACCAGTGAGAGATATAATAGCTTTTATTATCTTCAAGCAATTTACAATTGGTACAATAGAACAATCCAACATAGACTTATCTCTAAGCCAAAAGGATTTGATGCACAAGTCTAATCTCTGAAGGATAGATGGGTAGTGTTCCCCTTAGACTGAGTGCATCCTTCTCTTTGACTGTGCCTCTTTGTCTGAAGTTGCTCTTTGATTAGGGTCTCTTGCCCCTCTACAGTTGGATCACTATCTCGGTGATTTTTGTATTTACTATAATCCAATTTTTGTATTCACTATAATCCATTTATATGAGGCAAAATATATCATTTCAATTTTCATGGTTTCAATAATGATGTGATTCAAGAATGGTTTTCATTATAAACTTTGAATATGTTTTTCAAAATTTAAAAATATTTTTAACTTTTTATCATGCCTATATGTAGATCCCAAGTTTTCAAAAATTTGGCAGATCTATAACTAGATCCATATTCATATGTATATCTTGGTAACCTGGCTTTCTAACCTTCTCATGTTCTCGTATCGACTTCTCTACAATTATAATGGCCAATTGGAACTCATGGTGGGCTCAGCCTAACCTTCTCATGTTCTCATATCAACTTCTCTACAATTATAATGGCTAATTGGAACTCATGGTGGGCTTAGCTTTATATAGTATGAATTATAATGGCCAATTGGAACTCATGGCGGGCTCAGCCTAACCTTCGCATGTTCTCATTTGAAAGAATGACTATTATCCTTAAGATAATGGCTAGAAAATGTGGATAAGTATAAAGCTCCTTGAAGTCTACGCAATTACAACAGTGACCATCAAAAGA
>LPNX010006704.1:0-69810 GCA_001517045.1 Pseudotsuga menziesii
ATATGTATATATGTATGTATATATGTATATGTATATACATATATACATACATACATATATATATATATATACATACATATATATACATACATATATATATACATATATACATACATACATACATACATACATACATACATGTATGTATGTATGTATATATATATATATATATATATATATGTGTATATATTGTGTGGTGGTTCACAAACCCCCCAGACCCCCCAGTGGGCCTTACCTTGTTCGCTCTTATTACAGAGTTAACCCGATGGGGACATCAAGTGAAGTCCTTATATATATATATATATATATGATGATGATGATGATGATGATGATGATGAAATATATACAAATTGTGGATAGTTGAGTGAAAATAATTATAACTAAGGGGACGGACTGACAAGGCACACCTTTGGATTGGTCCCACACACCAATACGCACACCGAGAGAGAGGGGAATCGTGCACTAGATAAATGACACCACTAACAATTGATGTTGACCCATAACCTTTGGGCGCAGGACCCTATCCAAATGAAGAAATAGAATATCATTCAATTTAATATCCCATTAACTCACCAACATCCATAACAAAGGGTGCTAAAGGCATGAGTAGAGCTTTTTTACTTCACTCAACGCGAGTATAAAGACGTGTTCTAGGAGCTAGTAGGGCGCAATGACCCTAATTGATAAACATGGTTACAAAATTATGGCTATATATTATAGGGTTGTATGTCGATGGGTATAATTATAATAACGCAGCTAATCGACTATTAATCACGATGATCATTTTGGTGTCTCGCAGCTAGGACGTTGTCATGATCAGTATACAATACAAGGCACTTATAATTTGGTGTCAATTCAGTATATAGTGTAACCGGTTTTTTTTACTTAAAACTACCGTGACTTAAGTGACTTGAATGTTAGAATCATGGTAATTAACTCTTAATTTTTAATTAAAAACAATTTTACGAAAAGCTGGGAGGGTTTTTTTTTTCAAAATGGAGGCTGCTATTATTGGATATTTTTTGAAAGGGAGACACCTGAGGGGAAATTTATAATTTTCCAATTAACTGAGGTGCAAGGATCACATGAGAACCATGATGAGTGGATGCAATATATGAAGAATTATAAATTATATTAATATTTATTATAATGGAGGTTGTGAAATTGCAATTAATAATTTAGGTAACATCATGATCATTATGACAGAAAAACCATGAACTAGTTGTTGAAACAAAATATGAAGTACGTGACTAGTATGATGAGCCAATTAACATAATGACATGTAGTCATATAATGACAACATCGAGAGATGTAAGTGCTAGATAATATCATTTGGTATAACACTTATCATATATGTTTTAAAAAAATGGTCTTTGTGACATCAATCCACCATACTAGTATCAACATGGAGCAATTTAAGAAGTGGGAGTGAAGCAGTGTTCAAAAGATTGGATAAGTTTCTAGTTTAGCAAGAATTTAAAGAAATTGGAGAAGAAAGAAAGAGATCAATTAAATAAAAAATCTTACAAATCCTAAAAAGAACTATTTGAGGTTGAATAAGAAATCAAAATCATGTTAGAAATTAATAGGGAGATATCTTTATTGAGGAAGAGGAAGATGCATTTAAAGGAATAAAAAGGAACAAAAATAAGGATATTGGAATGGGGAAAAGTAGAAAGGATATTGAGAAGTAGAGCTATTTGGTTGGCAGAAGGGGACGAGAATACAAAATTATTCTAGAATTATGCAAAGCATTGAAAATAGATAAATACAGTCTTAGATATTAGGAAGAGTGATTGATAAAAGGTAAGAAAATTCTAGGATATTGTAGAGATAGGTGCACAATACTTCCAAAGATTATTTCAAGAATTAGAAAAGGGAAAACATCATAGACATTTTAAGAGCGACCTCATGTTAGTGAATGAATATTTTCAGAGTTCAACGTAGTAGTAGTGAGTCTTGTAAAATATCAGTTGTGTTCAAGTTTTGAAGAGCATAATGACCTCCTGTTTTCCTATACTCTTAAATGAAGAGAATAATAAGGACCCATATACAAAAGTTCCTAAGTAATGACTAAAAGTAGTATTGGAATCTCTTAATAAGTCCAAATTCTAGGCCCCAATGGCTGGATAGTAGAATTATCCTTATGTTTTATGGCATTAGAAGATAAATTATTGAGACTCTACTACAATATGGGGTTGTAGCATCCTAATTAGCATAGCATCACAATGTATTTTTATGTGAAAAAATTTGAAGTAAGGATGATATAAAACACAATGCAATGGATGGCATTACGACTTGCATCAAAATTTTGTCATTCTCGCATCTTCTTATTCAACACACACTTTACAAGGCATCATCTTACCAATGCTTAAAATTATGTAAAAAATTATTTAGTGTCAAATTAGCATCATCCAACATTGTTTTTTTATAGAATTAGTTGAGAATTCACAATTAGCATTCAGAGGGCTTATTGGAGTTTCTACGGTCAATATAGTCATCATTCCCAATGTTTCAATTTGACACCTGCAACTCTTCATTAGGAATCTAAAATCACTGAATTAATTTGGGGCTAAGGATGACCAAGGAAAGTTTGAGACAAAAGAGTAATGAAATAGAACAAGAGGGGAAGTCAGAATAATATAATAAATTCTTAGCTGAGACATCACCCTTTGAAGAAGCTACTTAATAGAACAAACCTATAGAAAAATTTCCATATTCTTGTGTAGATGAACACCCATGAAAGCATATACTTATTTCTATCGATTCCTTCAGTCTACAACATGTCTCGTTTTGTCAATTCCATAAGTATCTCTAGTGGATTCCATGTCCTAATTTGCATTTCTAGTTTTGATTTCCAATGTTCCCATGCAATGCAAGCATTAACAACACCATAATGAACATATCCCACTTCCTTCATACAATATGCAATCTCTTTTGATGCAGGAGCACCAAATCAAATTTCTCTGTTTGCAGAATAAGCAATCAATGCAATTTTTCTGCTTCCATGTAATTTTCTAGAAGACAGGGTTAGTTGTTGATTCTTGTAATCTATTTATAGATAGGGATGGTTTGAATGTAATAAGAACAAATTGCCACAAATGCCCTTGAATCTTGTAAGAGATTGCTCGAGGATACGTTAGTTATAGATTTTCTTTCTTAGGAATTCATATCATGTTGTTGTGGATCTGATAGGTTTGATTTGGTTCTATTTAATTGTAATTGGTCTAAGTGCGAGAATGCGCAAAAGTGTGCAAGAAGTGTGGAAGAGTGAGCGAGTGAGAGATAGAGTATATGTAGCAGTGGTTAATGAAATGAAGTACATAGTCTTAATACTCTGCATATATGTGACTATTTGATGTCTTCCTTTCAATAACCAGACATATGCTTATTTCTTTGTGTGGATGAAACTTCATTAATGTTTAAATGATTCTCGAAGGCAGAGATGTGTACAATTGCACAAAAGATTGATCGCTCATGAATCAATTCGACTGTTATAGTCTGAATTGAAGTATATGAATTTCAGTAGATCAACTGTTGTAAATGAATCCCGCAAGAGAAAAGGGAAGATTCTCAATGTTAAGGTGAGATCCGCATCTAATCTCATATTGAAGGCCAGAAAGGAGCTCACAAGAAATCAACGGCTCAGAAGAATTGTGAAAAAGGAAGTTGCGGAAGGAAAATTGTGGAAGCCCATTTTGGAAAAGTGGGAAGCTGTATCTGCAATCCGATTGCAGAAAGGACCGTTGTGGCTGCATAATTGCGGAAGCCCATTTTGGAAAAGTGTGAAGGCGTATCCGCAATTCGCAATCCACAATTGCGGAAAGGGTCTTGCATAATGATGACTGCAGAGAACTCAATTGCGGGAGATTGAGTTGTGAAACCAAGATTGTGGAGAACTCAATTGCAGAGATTGAGTTGCGGAACCAAGATTGCAGAGAACTTAATTATGGATATTGAGTTGCGGAACCAATCCTACGAAAAAATCAATTGCGAAGTTTGAGTTGCGAGACCAAGCTTGCGGAAAGTTGGTTGCGGGAGAACCAAGCTTGTGGAAAGTTGATTGCGGGAGCAGGATTGAGGAATCCTGCTTGCGGAAGGAGATTTCAATCAACATTTAAGTTTGAAGAAAATGACTTTGGGTCTGCTATATTTCACCTGCCATCAGTTTTGGTATCAGATCAGGCTAAAGATGCCGCCAAGCCAAGGACGAATACGTGGAGTCCCTGTAGGACGTGGTTGAGGAAGACAATATGTGGAGATAGACACAAAGGGAATTAAGACAACTCCAGTCTAGGATGGAAGCTATGGAGACAAATAATTCAGAGAATACATACACCAGTGATGAAGATGAATCCTCTGAAGACGAGCGAGAGGAGGTTGTTGAAGAAGAAAAGGTATTGAAGATGTTGATGAAGGCTAGTAACATACCCAGAGTTGAAATCCCCATGTATGAAGGTAATCTTAATGTTGGAGAACTCATGGACTGGATCAATGCTTTAAACAAGTATTTTGACTTTGAAGAAATTGAAGATAAAAATAAGGTGAGATATGTAATGACCAGACTAAAAGGGCATGCAACTATATGGTGGGATGAACTTCAGATCCATAGAGAAAGAAGAGGTAAGCCCAAAATCAAATCTTGGGATAAAATGTTATATAAAATTAAAAGTCAATTTATGCCTAAGGATTATTAGTTGACTCTCATTAGACAACTACGAAATCTTAGACAAAAGGGTATGACTGTTAAAGAATATATGTAATAATTCTTTAAGCCGAGTGTTAGATCCGGACATACATAAGGGGACGTAGAAAGAGTAGCTAGACATATAAATGGACTGAGATATGAGATACAAGATGAGATCAACTTATTGAATTTGAAAACTGTTGAAGATGCTTATCAGGCAGCCTCAAGGGTAGAAGAAAAACTACCAAGAAAACAAAACCAAAAAAACAGAGGGAGAATTACAACAAGAGGGAAAGGATTTCCAAACAGAGGAGGTAGGAATCCTAAAGATGAAGTAGAAGGTTCTAGTAGCCAGGTAACCCAAAGAGGATGATTCAGAGGAGGCATAGGAAGAGGCAGAAAGAGAGAAGTGAAATGCTATACATGTGGAGAAATTGGACACATGTCATGGGAGTTCCCAAGGAATAAACCTACAACTCAGAGGAATGTAAATAATGCTGAGGCTTGTGAGGAGTCCAGTGAGGAATCAGAGGTGAATAATCCTCTCGAGGAAGGAGAATCTCTTATGCTAAAGAGATTTTTAGTAAAGACAGAGAAGAAAGTGCATGAACCAACCCAGAGAAAGAGTATGTTCAGTACCAAATGAAAGTCACAAGGGAAGTGTTGTAAAATGGTTATTGACAGTGGTATTACAAATAATTTGCTATCCACTGAGATGGTAGAGAAGCTGGGATTGAAGAGGATGAAACATCCCACTCCTTACAAAGTGTCCTGGTTGCAAAAAGGACATAAACTCTTGGTGAATGAGCAGTGCAATGTGGAGTTTCAAATTGGTACTTATAAAGATGTGGTATTATGTGATATAATGCCTATGGATGTATGCCATATACTCTTAGGGAGGTCATGGAAATATGACAGAAAATTTGTTAATGATGGAAGAAAGAGCACTGATTCTCTGGAAAAGGATGGAAAAAAACATACATTTTCACTATTGGAGGATGAAGCAGTTCAATAGGGTTCAAGGCCGAATATTTTGCAGATGACTGGGAAAGAACTATTACAAGAGGTCAAGAAGGAGGATGAGCTACATTTTTCCCTTGTTAGAAATCCAAAGGTAATATTAACTTCTACAAATTTATATGATTTCCCTACTAAAGTTAGAATCTTGCTTGTTTAATATGCTGATATTATTGTGGATGAGTTACCAAATGTTTTACCTCTTGTGAGAAGTATTAGTCATCACATTGACTTAATACCTGGTGCAAGTTTACCTAATAAGGAAGCCTACAGACTAACTCCTCAAGAGAACGAAGAGATCGAATAATAGGTACATGAGTTGTTAGATAAAGGTTTGGTTAAAGAAAGTTTGAGTCCTTGTGCAGTACCCATTTTACTTAGCCCAAAGAAGGATGGTGGATGGCGAATGTGCACTAACTCCAGAGCAATTAATAAGATCACTATCAGGTATATATTCCCTTTACCCCGCATTGATGATTTGATGGATTGTTTGAATGGTTCAAAGTATTTTTCAAAGATAGATTTGAAAAGTGGTTATCATCAAATAAGAATAAGAGAAGGTGATAATGGAAGATTGCAATCAAGACTAATAATGGATTGTATGAATGGTTAGTAATGCCATTTGGGCTTACTAATGCACTTAGTGCTTTTATGAGATTGATGAATGAGGTCTTGAAAGAATACACTCAAAAATTTGTTATAATGTATCTGGATGATATTTTGATTTCTAGTCATAATAAAGAAGAACATTTGAAGCATCTTAAATTGGTGTTGGAAACCATGTAAAAGGAGAAGTTGCTGATAAATATGAAAAAGTGTAGTTTCCTAAAGAAATAGTTGATTTATTTGGGATTCGTGGTTTCAGAAGAAGGGTTGAAGATGGATCCAGATAAGGTTCAAGCAATTTTAAGTTGGCCAATTCCAAGAAGTGCGTATGAGGTAAGTAGTTTTCATGGTATTGCAAGTTTTTATAGAAAATTCATTAAGAATTTTAGTCAAATTTGTGCACCTATAATAGACACCTTTAGGGGAAGTAGACAACCTTTCAATTGCATAGAAGCAACTGACACAAATTTCAAATTGTTGAAGAAGAAGATCATTGAGAAGCCTATTTTGGCTTTGCAAAGTTTTGATAAAGTGCTACCATCTCATACTTCATTGAGAAGTTAAATGAGGCAAAAAAAAACTATTCCTCATATGACAAAGAGTTTTTATGTTGTTGTACAAGCTCTCAAGAAATGGAGACATTACTTAATGCCCAAAGAATTTGTGTTTTATTCTGGTAATCATGCTTTTTAGTTTATAAATAGTCAACCTAAATTGAATAAAAACATGCTAAGTGGGCGGAAAGTTATGTTCAAAAATATTAAGTTATGTATTCCTAAATGTTCTATGAGAGAAAATTTGATACAGGAGAAACACAATGGAGGTTTATCATGACATTTTGGGCAGGATAAAACATTTGCTCAGGTGATTACTTTTAGTTCTTGCCCAGTAATGCAACATGATGTAAAGAGATTTGTTGAAAAATGCAGGATATGTCAGCCTGCCAAAGGGAGAAGAAAAAATACTGGATTACATCAACCCCTACCTATTCCAACTAGGCCTTGGTATTCCATCAGTATGGATTTTGTTATGGGATTGCCTAGAAATCATAGGGGAAATGATTCTATTTATGTAGTACTGGATAGGTTTTAAAAAATGGCTCATTTTATTGCTAGTAAGAAAACCAATGATGCAACACACATTGCTAATTTATTCTTTTTCATAAATTGTAAAGTTGCATGGTTTACCTTTAAGGATTGTGTCTGACAGGGATACAAAATTTGTTGGTCATTTTTGGAGAACTTTGTGGAAGAAGTTGAGAAGCAATCTCAGTTTTAGCTCTGCTTATCATCCTCAGACTGATGGTTAGACTGAAGTGGTGAACAAAAGATTGGGAAATTTACTGAGAAGTATTGTTTATGAAAATCTGAAACAATGGGATTTAGCTCTTGCTCAAGCTGAGTTTGTTTACAATGATTCACCTAATAGGAGTACATGTGTGAGTCCTTTTGAGATTATATAAGTAATGCACCCGAGTGGAGTGTATGAACTTAGAAATTTGGGAGGACAATATAAGAGAAGTGTAGATGGTTAATATTTTTCATCTAGCATGCATGAGTTACAAGAAAACGTTAAGAAGAAATTGCAGGAAAGTGCTAAAAAATACAAACATAGAGCATATATGAAAAGAAAGAAAGTTAATTTTCAGGTTGGAGATTTAGTAATGGCCTATCTTCGGAAAGAGAAGTTTCCTAAGGGAACCTAAAATAAATTGAAGCTCAATAAGATTGGACCTTGTAAAATTTTGAGGAAGTTTTCTGCAAATGCATATGAAATATAAATTCCTTGTAATCTTCAAATTTCTCTGATTTTTAATGTTTCAGATATATATCCTTTTAAATATTCAGGTGTTTAGACAGAAGAAATGATCTCAGGAGAAGATGGTTCATTTATAGATTGGAAAGGACAGTTACCTCAGGAAGGACAACCACAAGTTGAATCTATCCTTGACAAAAGGGTTTCAAAGAAGACTAGGGACACAAAATATTTTTAGTATTTGTTCAAGTGGAAAGATCATCCATGTGAAGATGCAGCGTTGATGACGATAGGAGATATTTCCAAGTATAATGTGAACCCTTAAGATTTATTGAAGAATTCTTTTCTTTCCAAGGAGTATGATGCAGGAGCACCAAATCGAAGTTATCTGTTTGCTGAATAAGCAGTCAATACAATTTTCCATGCTTTCATGTATTTTTCTAGAAGATAGGGTTAGTTGTCGATTCTTGTAATCTGTTTATAAATAGGGATGGTTTGAATGTAATAAGGACAAGTTTCCACATATGCCCTTGAATATTTTAAGAGATTGGTCGAGGATATGTTAGTTATAGATTTTCTTTCTTAGGAATTCAGATCATGTTTTTGTGGATCTCACAGGTTTGATTTGGTTCTATTTAATTGTAATTGGGCTAAGTGCAAGAATACACAAGAGTGTGCAAGAAGTGTGGAAGAGTGAGCGAGTGAGATATAGAGTGTATGTAAAAATGGTTAATGAAATGAAGAACATAGTCTTAATACTCTGCATACATGTGACTATTTGATGTCTTCTTTTCAATAACCAGACGTATGCTTATTTCTTTGTGTGGATGAAACTTCAGTAATGTTTAAATGATTCTCGAAGGTGGATATGTGTACAATTGCACATAATATTGATCGCTCATGAATCAATTTGACTGTTATAGTCTGAATTGAAGTCTATGAATTTCAGCAGATCAATGATTTTAACTGAATCCCATAAGAGAAAAGGGAGGAATCACAATGTTAAGGTGAGATTCGCATATGATCTCAGATCGAAGGTAAGAAAGGATCTTGCAAGAAATCGACGGCTCAGAAGAATTGCGGAAGGAAAATCGCAGAATCCCATTTTGGAAAAGTGGGAAGGTGTATTCGCAATCCCCAATACGCAATATGATTGCAGAAAGGATAGCTGCGACCGCATAATTATGGAAACCTAGTTTGGAAAAGTGGGAAGGCGTATCTGTAATCCGCAATTGCAGAAAGGTTCTTGCGGAAAGACGATTGTGGAGAACTCAATTATTGCGGGAGATTGAGTTACATAATGAAGATTGCGGGGAACTCAATTATGGAGATTGAGTTGCGGAACCAAGATTGCGGAGATTGAGTTGCAGGATCAAGCTTGTGAAAAGTTGGTTGCGGGAGAACCAAGCTTGTGGAAAGTTGATTACTGGAGCAAAATTGTGGAATCCACCTTGCAGAAGGAGATTTCAATCAACATTTAAGTTTTAGGAAGAGGACTCTAGGTCTGCTAGCTTTCACCTGACATCACCTTTCTTCGAGTCTTTAATCTCATAGGATAGATACTTACTACATGAATAATGCACCATTATTTTCCAACTACCAACTCCATTTCAAGGACTAAGCTTACCTCTCGACTAGTCACATAATTCATGCAATAATTTTCCAACCCTTGAAACAAGGATTCCACAAAGAAAAAATGGACCTTTGAATGGGAACATGGATGAATTAAACAAATTATTTAGAAAGATTGACACCCAAGACCACTTAAGTGAAATTCCAAGAGAAGATAGGGAGGGGGTGAATTCAAATCCCAAGAAGAGGAGATATCGTGGAGGATATGAGTTTCCTGTCAACCGAAAACATCCCCATGTTAATAAAATCTAGAAGTTCCTAGAACGATCTAGAATTAGCTCCACTTCATTACGTTAACCCATGTTTATCAAAAAACCATAATGCCCTACTATATTTATTAATTCACTTGTGAGAGTGGAAAGAAAGCATACCCCTTCGACATCAATCCAATAATATTAGGAGGGGGAGACTCACCTTGTGGCCAAATAAGACCCCCATTAAAAAATGACCTTAATTCACAAAGAGGAATATTTAGTGACATCAACCCATTTACTAGACATTGAGGGCACAAAACATAAAAATAATTTCATTAGAGCAAGTTGAAAACATAGATATGTAAGCAAAATGAAAACATATTAAACCTTAGCAGTTATAACTATAAATTATTGCCATATCTACACTTAATACCAAAATAATGACATTTCAAAAGGAAAGGAAAAATTGTACAACTCTTATGCTGAAAAATGTATTTACATGTAAATAAATATAATCAAGTCTTTATACAAATAAGTGTTTAGGATTATACAATCCAAAATCAACAACAAAAAACCCTTATGCTTTATTACAACTAGTATTCCCTTAGCAAACCGATAGTAAGATGGAAAAAATAAATACATTCCTCAAGTTATTGGCATATTTCCTGATAGATATGCAATCCACTATTTCAAAATATTCCATTGGACTACCATAAAGCTACTTTCACTTGTTCCTAACTTATCAGAATCTGAGTAGTACCTACAAAATGTCTCCCTATTATAACAATTACATTGCTTCAAAATTACATCATATATATATGCACTATTCAATGTTTGCATACATATTATATATATATATATATATATATATATATATATAAAGAGTTTGAAGAAGAAGAGACCAAAGTCTCCCCTCAAAATCCCTCTTCGATAACTCGATGAGTTGCCTCCTGTAGTACTTCTTTTGATAGTTTGTTTGTATTAGATTTGAGTTGTCGATATATGTGATGAAAAGAGATATTATCAAAGATTGAATCAATTTTCTTGAGATGCAATGCCATATTTAAAATAGTAGCATTGTGCACTTGGGATTTGTCCTCCATCCACTAATTAACAAACATCGAATCAACGACAACTTGTAATTCTTTCGTACCTTTTTAAACAACCACATTTAACAATAGAAGTAAGGCATTTAGTTCACTAAAGTTATTTGTTCTTGATCCAAGTGAAGCTTTCCCTTTAATATAATGAAATTCTGAAATGAGAAAAACAAAACCAACACCACAATGTTTTCCATTATCCTGATTGACACAGTTAAAAAATCTCCATGGGCTATTTTGATTGATCACTAGAGGCATAGGGGCACAGTTGAGGCACCTACGAATGGGATCAGTTGGGACACCTTGATAGAAGGAAAAGAGCAAAAGAGTTTGAGAAGCCACCTAAAAACTACAAATAAGAGTTTTGACAAAAATATTTTCATTCCCCGCAGTCCATACGCGCCATACAACCATGAAGGGAAGCAGTTGTATGCTTTTTAAATCCTTTTGTGATAACCATAACTTCATATTTTCAAGAACATCAATGTGATCCCACATATTTAATATCTTCATAGTTTTTTTTATGACTTGCCAAACCTGTTTTATATGTGATCAAGATGCAAAATGATGAGCATTTTTTTTTCACATTCATAGCAAAGTTAACATCTCCCATGTTCCTCTAAATGTTTCTTATCCATTCTATCCCAGTTTGGAATTCAAGTTTGGATGATGAGACAAATCAATTGTATATGTTTTGGTGATGTTGATTTTGCATAATAGTCGCCACCACCAATCCATTGACAAGAGTTAAGGATCTTATAACGATTCATATCCTCTGGATACTATATAAATCTGTCCTTCTCCATTTAAACCCCGAGCAAGAGAATCATCCTCATTATTTTATCTTATATAATCCCAATGAAATGAACCCAATGGCTACAATCATTTTCAGTCAAGCCAGTGTCCTCAACATCCATCCAACCTTGCGACCATAAGATGATCCTATTAATATTGCAAATTTTATTAAGTGTACATAGTCCACAATATTTGATATATTAGTTAATCTATGGAGTGAGAAAGACATCATTTTTACATCCCAGTATCACGTCGGCTCTAACTCAAACCTATGCTCCATTTCTAATACGCCAAGCTAGCTGATCAGCAACTATAGGAAACACAAATAAAAGATCCCTCCAGTGGTTTGAGAAATTTGTAACTGATCTCCTATTTCTTCTTATCTAGGGCTACTTCATAGAGCAAACCTATAGAAAAATTTCCATATTCTAGTGTAGATGAACACCCATGAAAGCATATACTTATTTCTATCAATTCCTTCAGTCTACAACATGTTTCATTTTGTTAATTGCATAAGTATCTCTAATGGATTCCATGTCCTAAATTGTGTTTCTATCTTTGCTTGCCAATGTTCCTATGCGATGCAACCATTAATAACACCATAATGAGCATCTCCCACCTCCTTCATACAATATGCAATCCCTTTCTTCGAGTCTTTAATTTCATAGGATATATACTTACTACATGAACAATGCACCATCATTTTCCAACTTCCAACTCCATTTAGAGGACTAACCTTACCTCTCCACTAGTCACATAGTTCATGCAATAATTTTCCAACCCTTGAAACAAGGTTTCCATGAACAAAAAATGGACCTTTGAATGGGAATATGGATGAACTGAACAAATTATTAAGAGATATTGATGCCCAAAACTATTGAAATGAAATGCCAAGAGAAGATAGGGAGGGTTGAACTCAAATCCCAAGAGGAGGAGATATCGTGGAGGATATGAGCTTCCCATCAACCAAAAATATTCCCCAGTTGAAAAAAGTTAGAAGTCCCTAAAAAGATCTAGAAATAGCTCCACTTCATTATGTTAGCCCATGTTTATCAATACACCATAGTGCCCTTCTATATTTATTAATTCACTTGTGAGAGTGGAAATAAAGTATATCCCTTCGACATCAATGCAATAATATTAGGAGGGAAAGACTCACCTTGTGACCAACTAATAATCCCATTAAAAGATGATCTTAATCCCCAAAGATGAATATTTAGTGACATCACCCATTTACTAGACATTTAGGGCACAAAACATAAAAATAATATCATTAGAGCAAGTAGAAAACATAGATATGTAAGCAAAATGAAAACATTATAAACCTCAACAATTATAAATATAAATTATTGCCATATCTACAGTTAATAACAAAATAATTACATTTCAAAAGGAAAGAAAAAATTGTACAATTGTTATAGTGAAAATGTATTTACAAATAAATATAAGCAGGCATTTAAACAAAGAAATGTTTAGAATTATACAATCCAAAAGCAATAGCAAAAAGGCCCTTATGCTTTATTGCAAATAGTATTCCCTTAACAAACCGATAGTAAGACCGGAAAAATAAATACATTCTTCAACTTCTTTGCATATTTCTTGATAGATATGCAGTCCACTATTTCAAATTATTCCATAGGACGACCATAAATATGCCTTCACTTGTTCCTGGCTTATCAGACTCTGGATAATATCTACAAAATGTCTCCCTATTATAACAATTACATAGTTTCAAAATTACATCATATAGATATGAACTATTCAATGTTTGCATACATTTATAATTTTTTTAAATAAAGAGTATGAAGAAGAAGAGACAAAGGTCTCCCCTCAAAAGACCTCTTTGAAAACTCGATGAGCTTCCTATAGTATTCCTTCTTTTGATAGTTTGTTTGCATTAGAATTGAACTGTCGATATATGTGAAGAAAATAGATATTATCAAAGTTTGAAGCAATTTCCTTGAGATGCAATGCCATATTTAAAATAGTGGCATTTTGCACCTGGGATTTGTCCTGCATCCACAGACTAACAAACATCGAATCACTAAAAACTTGTAATTCCATCGTACCTTTTTAAGCAACCACCTTTAACAATAGAAGTAAGGAATTTAGTTCACTGACGTTATTTGTTCTTGATCAAAGTGAAGCTTTCCCTTTCATTTAATGAAATTCTGAAATGAAAAAACAAAACAAGCACCACAACGTTTTCCATTATCCCGACTAGCACCGTTAAAAAATCCCCATGGGATATTTTGATTGATCACTAGAGGCATAGGGGCATAGTTGAGGCACCTGCGAATGGGCTTGGTCGGGACACCTTGATAGAAGGAAAGGCGCAAAAGAGTTCGAGAATGCATAAGAAATGTTTAGAGGAACCTGGGATAGAGTTGGAACTTGGGATAGATCCAACAAAACCAAGAATTGAAACACAACTCATAATCCATTTAACAATCTCCCATGAAAAAATGATATGTAGGAGGATAAGTCTCAAGTATAGCCATGATTCCCTGTCATAAGCCTTAGAGAGGTCCAATTTGACAACAGAAGTTGGATTGGATGATCACTTGATAGAATGCAATGATTCCTAAGTAGAGTCAATTGCTTCATGGAATAAACGACCGTTGAGAAAGCGAACTACTCCAAAGAGAATTTTTTTGATAACATAGGTTTTAACCTCATTACCAAAACCTTTAAAAATATTTTATAAATGCAATTATACAAAGAAATTGGTCTAAAATCATCAAACAACAAGGGTGATATTTTTTAGGAATAGGTGCAAGGAATGTAGAGTTTATACCTCAAGGAAATCGTCCACTTATCCTGACTTCCTAGACCATCCAAATAAGGTCTACACCAAGAAGATAATAAAAGTCCAATAAAAACTCAATGGGACAGTCGTCTGGACCTTGATTTCGTTCCTTACGAAAATAGGCCGTCACTATTTTCAATTGATCCCCTGAAACTCATTGAAAAATATGCATGTTATCCTCATCCTTGACTAAACGTGGAAATAAAGAGATAATTTTCATTATATCACCCATATTAGTATGAAGGGGTTCTTTCAATAGTTGAGAGAAATGAAAAACTCCAATCCCTAATAGCTCTTGAAAACCCAAAACAACATTACCTTGTTTATCCACAAGGTCCCATATTGTATTATTTTGCTTTCTATAAATTGAAAATTTGTGGAATTTTTGATTTTTGGTCACTAGAGGCTATCCATGTGGCTCAGCCTTTAGCGTCCATTCTTACTCCATATCCAATAACATCTCTGTTCTCTAGGCTTCTTTGGATTTGATATTATTCATTTTGTCATTTGAAAATGAACCTTTTGAATAAATTTTATAACAATCTTCCAATTATGTGTCTACCTACTCTAGAGATTTCTCCCTTTCATCCCTCTTATTATGATACCATGGAATAACTGCATATTTAATTGCTTTTAAATACCTCATGAATTATTGGCTAGCTAAAAGATTGAGGGAGGGATCAAAATTCCTCCATACCCATTTAACTAGATGTCTGAAATCCTCATATGTAGAATTTTTTTTATTATACTTAAAGGGAGCGCATGGCTTCACCATATATGCATGGTATTCAAACATGATTGAAAAATGGTCAAATATTTGCGACTTCAAGACCCAAGAGAAAAAAATTCCAAGGTTATCTACCAAGTTATGATTGACAAAAAATGATCAATACATTTTGCAATCCCGACCTGCCCCTTTCTATTATTAACCCAAGTGGGACTAATATTGGATGGCTCAACATAAGTCATACCTACTGCTTCTAGAGAATTTGCAAAGAAACCTATCAAATGATCACCTCTAGCCACTTCCCCCAAAACTTCCCCAGATGATAATGTGAAGTTCAAATCCCCTTCCATAACAAATTTTCCACTTGATCTAAGGATTTGACAAAAGGTCTTTCCAAAAGTCTGCATTCCCTAGATACGATCCATACACATTAAAAAATTGGAAAAACATTCCTATTTCCAAACTTTGCACTTATGCACAAAGACCTGAAAGAACCATGAAAGATTTTAGAAATGTAAAAGTGTTATTCCACCCCAAAACCAAAATTTCTAAAAAAACAAATGCATCAAGAGTGACAAAAGTACGAGAGGGGAGAAGTTTCTTTAGAATTCGACCAACATGATCAACCACTAACATTGTTCCCTGAATGAGGATTACATATAGACTTGTTGATGTTACTAATCTCATGAGGGAATATTATTTGGCCTTCCCTCCTAGGCCACTAACATTTAGAGACAAAGTATTCATTTTTTAACCCCAACAAAGGGGTTACATGCTCTAAGATCCACGGAGAGCAATCATTTCTTTCCCTGGTTAATTTCACCCCCAACTTTTTCTTGTGTTAGGATGATGGTATAATTTCGTCCAACTTTTGCAGCTCCTATCGGAGGATAATCGTCACTTCCCAACCCTCTCGATTGCTTGTTCCCTTGTGAAGACGAAGGGGACCTAGATAGGAGATAATAATGTCTGTGTCCTTTCTTGGATGGTGAAGCTACCATATTATCACCAAAAACATCAATGGATGAGAATGAAACATCAACCCTACCATCTATGTCCATAGCATTGGTTTCTAAACCTTTAGAAGGAACTTTAGAGGGTAGATCCCTTATACTTACTGCATCAAACAATGAAGAGTGATGTGCAACAAAAGGGACTGGGAGATAACATAAATATTTGAGGTTAATAAATCCATAACCAGGTTATCATTAATTAATGTCTCCTCCAAGGATAGTGATGGAGAAACCATATGGAGAGAGCGACGGGAGCCCGAAGGAGGTTCAATAATTTGATTAGGAAGAGTCTCATCTCCCAAGTCATCAAAATTAAGTAGGACCTCCCCCATATGAATGTAATATTGATCTTGGGATGAAGGGGTCCCATGATTGAAGAGTTTTACTTTATAAGTATTTATCTAAAAAAGCAGGGTTGGGACTCTAAGTAATTAGTGACAAAGGTATTTCCTCATTTGTTTTTTAACGCCACATTTTCCTTAAAAAAGGAAGTGCACAATATGCAACTAGGTGATCATATTTGTGACATATAATACACCAAAAGGGGAAATTCTCATAATCAGGATCTGGATTTTTTTTGTTGAACTAGTATCAATTACCATTGAATCATATAAACCTTAATTAATATCAATCTCCACTAAAAATCTAGCTATGGAACAAACATTCGACAATTTGTATGAATCATTGGTCAAGATGAACTTACTAAGGGCATCAACTACCTTATTTAGTGAAAAATCATTGCACAATTGCAGTGGAACTCTCGGCAAGTGAACCCAAATTGTAGTTGTTGCCACAAATTTACTCTGTGCATCAAAATCAATACGCCAAGGTTTCAATGCTAAAATGTTTTTCTCACAGATCTAAGATCCCATGATAATCTTGTTAGTATCTTCTTATGACCGAAATATAAATCTAATCCACCCTTTATTCAGGTGATGGAAAGTCAACCCATAACTTAGAATTGAGGTCCACTTTTCCTTTGTCCATTGGTTAAGACTATCCGCATCCATATATTTTCCAAGAAATATTCAAACCAAAGTTTTTCCTATAAGAGGCTTGATTTGATCTACTTTAATATCAAGTCCTGCGTAATCTTACACTTCTTGTTCTTATGCTTATTGTTTTGAATTAGCGGAACACACCCACTCAAATCCTAAAGATAAATCCGTGAAATAATAAACCCTTGCACCTCCTCAAATAGTGCATAACCAAAGGGAAAACTAAACTGGTCAAAACCCTTACACCTTGAGTCATCTGGGTAGGTGATCAAGTATATCGATTTCTTCGAGCCCCCATTCACTGAAGCGATAAATATTCATTCATCTGGATAACCCACAAGTGGAGATTGAAAGTCCAACCCATTTACTAAGTTATTGATAGAATAATATAATGGATTACCACCTCCACAGACTCGACCATCAAAAGAAAAGGCCCCACAAGTTGACACTTGTGTTATAGGACAATCTGGAGGTGCAAACCCTAAATCCTGATATGATAGGTCATTATCATGATCTGCTAGTAGGGTGACCGATGGACCCTGGGATGCTTGAGGATCACAGCATTCAATATCCTTAACTGTAGGTGTGCAAATTGTTAGACAAGTGTCATATCCCAAAATAGTAGCACGATCCTCTAGATTTGCATTAAAATCCTTAATACAATTCCAAAACTCTTTTACCTCCTCATGAGAACGGAAAACAACTACCGATGATAAAAGTTCTAAACCTGAAAAAGGGCCATCATGAAGTTGTTCCTCGTCTGATCCCATCGCTAAAAAATGAGATAGAAAGTTCCACAAATCCCTTGAACCTCAACTACCCTCGCTGATAGCAATCATCGACTTTTCCCTAGCCGTGGAATTCTCCAAACCTCCATATCGCCCCAACCACTAAAATATTTATTATCAAAGTTCTAACATCCATACACACTCACTCACAACACAAACACACATATTCTTGTCTTTTGTTACCGTTCATTAGCCTTAATGATTCTTCGAGTAATAGTTCGAGGGTTTAGATTGTCATTCATAATATTAATGATATAATATATTAACATTACTAAGCCTCAATATTTGTATTAGAGACTAATACTTCCACATATTTTGTAATATTATATATTATAGTATTTTGTTCCTTGTTCCTTTATAAATGAATTTTGTATTAGAATAATTTTTCATTTTAGAATTCCATAGAGGTTTACTATTCACATAATGTTAAGTATTGCATTCTTATGTGCTTCATTACTATTTAAATGATAGTATAAGATGATATACTTCTAATTTATAACTAGCATGTTTAAGTTATACTCTTTATAAGGTAATGACAATACTATTTCTTAATATAGTAACCCTCATTCACAATAAAAAAAAAGAAAATACACTATTGTCCCTTAATACTCATTTGGTATTTATGTTTCTAAAAATCTTTATATGTTGTAATATAATCTAATAAAATAATTCTCTCTTTATATTCACAATGAAATACAATCCTTCACTAAACTTGCTATCTTTTCCATATACCATAAAATAGACTTTATAAGGTAATGACAATACTATTTCTTAATATACTTAATGTAGTAACCTTCATTCACAATAAAAAAGAAAATACACTATTGTCCGTTAATACTCATTTGGTATTTATGTTTCTAAAAATCTGTATATATTGTAATATAAACTAATAAAATAATTCTCTCTTTAAATTCACAATGAAATACAATCCTTCACTAAACTTGCTATCTTTTCCATATACCATAAAATAGACTTTTTTTCTTTCACTCATATAATACAATGTTTCATATTAATATAATGCTTACAAATTTGAAATACATATGATGTATACAAATCTGAAATACTTATATGTTACAAATTGTCATCCTAGGTTGGTTATATAGTTTCTCATTAAAATTCTTAGTACCATTCCAAAACTCTTTTAGATCGTCATGAGAATGGAAAATAACTTATGATGATAAAAGATATAAAGTTGAAAAAGGGCCTAAGTTGTTCCTCCTCCAAACCTATCGCTAAAAAAATGAGATATAAAGTTCTGCCAAATATTTTGAACCTCAATTACCTTTGTTGATAGCAATCACCAACTTTGCCCTAGCCACAAAATTCTCCCTACCCTCCATAACGCCCCAACCAATGCAATATTTATTAATGAAGTTTTGTAATCCCAATACACACACACTCACTCACAACACACACACATATTCTTGTCCTCTGTTATTGTTCTTTAGACTTAATGATTCTTCGAGTAATACATCGAGGGTTTAGATTGTCATTCATAATATTAATGATATAATATATTAACATTGCTAAGTCTCCCCCAGATGCGGGTGTGAGTCGGAACAACGTGGAGGCTAACGTGGCTCCTCCATCCCACGCTCAACCAACAGCCATTAATGGACTTTAAGACCCAGCCGGACGTGGCCATCCCATAGCTCGACGACAGGATGAAGCTGTCTCATCGCAGCTTGGGCGCCATTACCTCTCCTCCTGGATGCGGTGCCCCGCACAAGTGGCATTCAATTGGGACGATGACCCTCCTGCTTTATCCCGCTGTTCCGCTCCTCTGGTTCATTTGCGCTCTCCAGGTCCTTCAAGCTCTCCATGGTCGCTCTGTGAAACAGAGTCACGACCCTTCGCTTCAAGCCACTCTCACATGTCTCTCTGCTGCTCCGTGCCCCCGAACCGCTCTACAATATATGAGCTCGCCTACCCAGATCCTTGCTCAATCCAGTCATCTCAGCTCCCCACCATGCGTCGAAGACAGAGAGGCACTTCATGCAGGGGATGAGGATGCCACACTCGATCAAAAGGCCACATTCCCCTCTCTTCTCAGGCTAGAAACAATGGCTTCGACTTGGAAATACTGGAGGAAGTGCAAAGAATTGTCTTGGACTGGGAGGACGAATTGTTTGGAGCACTTGGTGCAGCTGGACATACAGTGGAGCGCCGACATAACTACTAGGTCTTCAAAAATCTGCTCACGTGCCTGGTCCTCAGATTTAATCCACTGGTTCTGCCATGCCCAACTCCTCCTGTTCAACCATCCCTGGCTCCCCAAGAGACAACACCACCAAGTTCTCAATCGGCCTTGCTTGATGCCTTGCCCCCCCCGCTCCACCACAATGCTCCATTCCCCCTCCGCATCTCCGACCCTCCTCCAGCTCTACATGTAAGTTCTCATCCAACCCAACTGTCTCGAAGAAAACCTCTCCGCTACCCACCAAAAACCCACCTGCAGTCTCAGGGAAGGAAGCCTCCAGCTCCCGTGACGAGGAAATGGCGACATATGATGACAGTTCGACGACATCTTCAGGTGAGCCTGTGCATCCAGTATCTTCAGGTTACGCATGTCCAATCACGGAAGAACCATGGCCTGGGCAGAAACCATGACTTGTGGTCTTCACGGACATGTGTCCTTCTGTCGGCCTACATGGGCTATGTTCAGGTTCTCCACTAGCCACGTGCCACTTATTTTGATCATGTTTGGTTTTCTTTGTTTATGTATTGTCCACGTGATGGCTTTTGCCACACCCTCCTTGAACCGTGGGGGTTTTGCCTATGTTCAGTTGGAAGGCTTGTTTTCCCTCTGAGAGGGAGGGTCATTTTGGATCTGTTTTCCCTCCCGGAGGGAGGGCCTCGCTACCTTTTGATACTCCCCACCTGCTCCACTTGAGCAGGCCAGTCTGTATTTTTGCCTGTACTATTATTTTCTCTTTTTTTAATAGATGAAACCTCAACTTACAAAAAAAACATTTCTAAGTCTCAATATTTGTATTAGAGACTAATACTTCCACATATTTTGTAATCTTATACATTACAGTATTGTGGCCTTGTTTCTCTATAAATGGAATTTGTATTAGAGTATTTTTTCATTCTAGAATTCAATATAGAGTTACCATTCACATAATGTTAAGTATTGCATTCTTATGTACTTCATTACCATTCACATAATGTTAAGTATTGCATTCTTATGTACTTCATTACTATTTAAATGATAGTATAAAATGGTATACTTTTCATTTATAACTATCATGTTTATCTTATGCTCTTTATAGGACTACTATTTCTTATTACTTAATATACTTAATATAATAACCATCTTTCATAATAACATGAATATATTGTTGCCCCTTAATACTCATTAGGTATTTATGATTATAAATATTATAATATAAACTAATAAAATAATTCGCTTTTTATGTTCATAATGAAATACAATCCTTCACTAAACTTCCTATCTTTTCCACATACTAGAATATATGTTTTTTCACTCATATAATACAATGTTTCATATTAATGAATACTAATATGAAACACATATAATGCTTACAAGTCTGAAATACATATAATGTCTACAAATCTGAAATACTTATACGTTACAAATTGTCATCCTAGGTTGGATGTAACGTTTCTCACAAAAAACAAATATAAGGCATAAGTGAGAGTGAAAGTTGTCAGAAACAAAGAGTACAAGTATCAAAAAATTTCCTTCACACATATTTATAGAGAGTCACACATGTTTACAGAGAGTTGAACACAAGAATAAATAGATACACTAGTAAAGGATGCAATATGCATGGGCCCAAGATTGATACAAGTAGAGTATATCTAGGAAGGTGTCAATACATCACATTCCATACAACTTTTATGATAATATGAAAGATGACGTGATTTTTTATTATTATAAACAATCCTCTTTCTTGAGAAAATTGATTGATTTAGATCTATCTTATATGTGAGAAGTATTGTTAATTGTCATGTCTCCATTTTTCGTAGCATCATGGTTAGAACACTGACCACTCCATCACTCCATCCCATGGGGTTTTATTATTAATTAACAATAAAGAATCATTTGAGGGAATTAATTAAGTTAGCTATAGAATAAATTATGGTTAAAGTATTTTGTATTAAATTAATTTAGAAGGATGTAATATTATTTTGAGTAATTAAATTTAATTTAAATGTAATAATGAGTTGGAAAATAAGATAAGATGGGACAAATAAGTTGCCTTGCAAAAAAAGGAAACTTGAAGAAACCAACACAAAGCAAGAATCAGAAAGCAGTGAAAAACCTGAAACTTGCAAATAAAAGGAAAATCAGAAAGCAGTGAAAAACCTGAAACTTGCAAATAGAAGGAAAATCATAAAGCAGTGAAAAACCTGAAACTTGCAAATAGAAGGACAATCAGAAAGCAGTGAAAATCAGATAAGTGCATAAAGCAAACAAGTGCACAAAGCATACAAGCACAAAATAAAAATTAATTGGTTGTGAAAGGCACGAAACATCAGGAAATCATGGGAGGGCGTCCTTTCCAAAAGGAAGAAAAGCTAACAAGTTAGGAAAAGCAGGAAAGTAAAAAAATGAAAGCATGAAAGTTCCAATTCAATCAATGAGGGCGCAAGGAAAGAATGAGAGATTGAGTACAATGCATCTAAGAATCCAAGTGAGTTATAAAATAAGGTAATGCACACCCATTCACATTTTTTTCCATTGTGGAAATTCGAAATTGGACAGCAATGAGCTTTGCATGACTTGGGAGGTGTGCCCCTAGTCACCACTTGGGAGATGTGCCCTTATTATCACTAATTTAGTTGAGGAATCAACTAGAGTTTGAGGAGGAATGAACCAAACCCTATCATTGGGTTTATTGTAGGATTTTCAAGTGTATTGCAGGTATGATCTCAAGCTTGGGACGAATTATTTCATGAGAGTCCAAGAGTTGTGAAGAAGAAATCATTTCTAGAGTAGCATTGTTCTATCTTATCTTCTCTTAATTCTTCTGATCTCTCGTGGCTCCAATCATGTCAAAGTTTCTTGTGATTTCCATCTGTTAGGACAACCAAAAATTTCTAGGATTTCCATGTCCAATACACTTCCAGATAGTTTTCTTTTGATCCATTCAATTGGAACTCACATATCTCCTTTTTCTTATGTGATTTTCTTGCTAGAGTTGGAAGATTTTGGAACTGCGCTCTATATGTCTTAGATTATGATCTAATCATACCATGATATGTAATTCTTGTCATTTTAGTGATAAATCATAGTCGTATGTTCCCTTTCTTCAAATTACATATTAATCTTTCATAAGCTATTGTACCTATGCTCATTGTAATGTAATTTTTGACTAGTTTTACAGAATATGCAATATAATGAGTTCTATAAGTCCAATTATATTTCTGTAAGTTGATGTAGGTCCATAATACTATGATACACACATTCCAAGATTTAATTCATAGTTTTCATACCCTTAGGATTTCCTAGAGTCGAATTTAAAATCACCCTTCTACGTAATCCCAATTGCTAGTTTTGATTATATGATCCCCAAATTGTGCCTAATTGTTCCTAAGCCTTTGGATTCGAGTCATGCCAATGCCAAGGATATAGTTTTCATATGATGGTGTACCCAGGTATCCTTGGAGTAGACTTCAACAATAGTTGATTTCGAAACATAAATGGTCCTAGTACGTTGTGCAAAGGATACTTGAGCTAGTGCAACCCTTGTTGCCATATTTACACGAGGGTTTGATTTTATGAGCCTATGATATCATTTTTTATACATCTAATTGACTTTTTTAAATCCATCCTTTGATTCTGGGGGAATTTTGGGAATGTCTACTATGTTTGGAATTAATTTTGTCAATTCTAGCACCTAGTTTCAAATTTTCTGACCTAGATCTTTGTGTTTGAGATAATATCTCCCTAAATATGATTGGGGATATTATAGTGGTATCATATAAATTTCCTCTACTCCTATGGAAATTAAGCTCTTGGTTGAAAAAAAATTGCAGATCACATCTCCGGTTACAACTATGAGGCTTGAACCAATAGTTGAAGATGATGACTTTGAGCAGTTTGTAGAAGAATAAATCATCTATGTTGATGGATTCCTACCAAGAGATGAGGATGATGAATTCTATATCCAATAATATAAATAATAAATATGGGTTGAACCACCAATGGCTGGATTAAGATGATTTAGCAAGGAATATAGCAACAAGTGAAAACTTGCCTCATCACTATCAAGAATATCTTGCCTTAGGGGAAGAGATTTTAAAGCCACACCTTTGAAACATTATATTTATTACATATTTGTATTTGATACCAAGGATATAGATGTTGATTCAATAGAGAGCAACAAAACATCAAGGGAGTAATTGCATAATTACACTTCTTCAATAAAAGAAGAGGAAAAAGGAACCAAAGGTGTAGCTTCAACAAAGCCATTTACATATTCAAACATCTTGAGATTATTTGTTTTTTCTTCAAGCAGAGTCTCCACAAGTTTTGATCCCAGTACCACTAAAATTGGAGAAGCCTCAAGCTTCGTGGAAGAGGATGGCAATGAAGCAGAAACACTTGGAGATAAAAGTGATGGCATGCACATAGATTTTTTCCAATCAAATGAAGAAGTGAAGTAGAGTGAATCGCAAGTTGCAGATGCAATTCTTATTATGGAATCCAATGAGGAAGAGCATGCTTGCACCAACATACTCCAAGAATAAGATGAAGAGGAACCATGCACAACTGAAGTATAGAAAAAAATTGATAAAGAATCACAAAACCTTCTTATTGGACTTTTATCAAACACTTTGATTGCAAATCTGATTTATGACTTTTCTGAACTAATAATTCATAAAATGAATTTATCTGATAGTTTAAGCATAAATAAAAATGTACTCAAAAAATTATCTGAATATAAGTATGGCAATACATAAATTTAGGTCAAATGCCAAGGAAAACCCAGAGAAATAATTTTATTTATGAGAGATAAACTCGTAAATTCAACAACTCAGAATTTCTTCTACAACATCAAAACAATTTCAGAAACCCCACTCATCTGCAAATCTACATTGTAAAATGTGCTAAATAATACTCATAGTCAACCCACATGTGCGAACTGTACACAACATTTTTTAGTATTCGTGCCAGGTACGAAATGTACAAACTATACAGATTCTTCCCAGCGTTAAATGCAGAAAATGGTCTCGAAATTCATGCCAAATTTGACTTCAACTGTCTCGAAAATTGTGCTTGCATTTATGCCACATTTTCTTTGCTTGTACGATCTGCAATGGTGGTTGTATGGTCTAATGAATGCTATAGGAATTTATTGGGAATCGTGCCTTCAAGTTATCTTGATGACCAGTCTCTCACAAAATAGAAATCTCTTTCAAGATTTAATTTCTCTTTCTCTCACTTATCTTCTACTCTCTTCATGTCTCTCTCTTTTCCCTATACATTCTTTTATACTTTATTTTATTGAAACCCTAATCCTAACTGCCATAACTATCTAATCAAAGGATGAGATTGAATAGATCTTAGGATTCTCATTAATTGCACAATATAAGCTCACATTTATTAATATTTTTCACATTAAATATTTGGGCCCCACAACTTAAATCTCACTTTAATGATAAAGTACAAACTCACTTTTAAAACATAAAGTTACTTTACATTAAAAAGTTGCCTAAGAAAGTACAACTTATGTCCCCCTCATGTGACATCAAAATCGCGAGGAAGGACCAACTAAGTTATAAAAACTAACAAGTCCCAACATCGCATCACCAGGTTGTTGGTAGAGTGGGAAGTGAATTCATTTCCATATTATTTGTGGGTGATTTCCATACCATTGCAAAGGAGATTGGTTTTTTTGATGGTGGTTAGACATCTTTTGGATTAGATCCAAAAGAAGAATATAAATCAGATTTACAGTCACCACTTGATATTCATAATGAAGCAGAAGACAAGCCCCCACCACCTGGGTGTGAACCAAAGACTGGAGGAAGAGAAAACCACCATAACTCCAACACATGAATAAAAATATATGATGCAAAGGTATGGTCACCATTCAGATTTTTGTATTCCCTTATGCTATAATGAAGTTGCAACCACGTTAGAGGAGAGGCTTGGCATGGTTGAGTCTTCTGGTGTTGAGGATCAAATCTTTGGTGTTAAGTATGAATGCAGTGACTGGGCTAAATCATTGGAAGGGGGTCTGCATGATGCCCACTTGATGGATGAGTTCACATGTGGCAGCATACATTGTGTTGTGAATGAGACATTGATTGACTTGGAGAGCCTATTCATAGTCACCAAAGAGAGGAGTCATGAGCCACCTAGTTCTCTAAGTGGTGAACTGAAAGAAGTAAACATCATGTTCAAGCAAGTGAAACTTGCATTGCATCAATTAGAGGACATAACTGAAATCCTTATTGATGAGGGCTGTGCAATAAAAGAGCAGAGTGTTCATTGCCTTAACCCTACCACCAGTATTGGAGAAGAAAAATATAGAGATACAAGTGACACTTTGTACATGGATGAAAGAGCACCTATAGATGTATCTTCAAGTCTCTATATTAGTGACATAGAGATAAGTTTTGAAGAAACTGTTGCAAGCACAAGTTCCCTTATGCACGAATATGAAGAGCTTATACCAACAAAAGTTTTTCCTGTATCAACTTTTCAGTCACCACTTGAACTACATGGTAAAGTTGTTCTCATTGAAGAAGAAGAGGATGTTCATCCTCAAGAACCTAATTTTATGTCACGTCCACACCCTTGTACCTGTGAGAGGACGCGACTATAATGCCAACAATCTGGACAATCTAGCCCTATGAATGTAAAATAAAATGCATTGAACTTAAACATACATTGATGCATAAATTATTATCAATCAGTGGAAGCAATTTCATTCATTCACAACATTTGACATGTTCATATGGATTTATAAAACAACATAGTTGCAAGGAATTAAACACAAGAATACTTATCTTATAAGAATCTTGTCCCGCAACTAGCTACGTCGCTGCAACGTTCCACCCAACCATAGGCCAGTGAGCTCATCAATCACTCAACAACACTGCCACCCCCAGCGCTGGGCATGATTCCACAAGGAATAAGGGGAAACTAGCAGGCTCACACGTAGTCAAGGATACACAAAACTCAACCAAGCTAACACAGTTAGGTTTATCAGGCTAACATGGAGCTGGAAAGGTTGGCTGCTAAGCTAGTGAGCTCTATCCAAGAGCTATGGACACCTACACCAGAAATAGCCTAAATTCTAAAACATCCACACACACCCAACAGAGGAAGCATCCCCTTCTCTGCTACACAGTTCCTCGGGCTATGCCTTCCCTTCTAGTGCTATTCAGGGGCTGTAAAGAAGAAAGCTAGCCCTCTAGATCTGTCTATGAGGCTCCTGCACACACTAGGTTTGTCAAGCAAGCTCAGACCCCATTTCCACACCCAAAGACAGTTCAAAGGCCAACAAACAATATGCACACAACAATAACAGTTTTGGACTGTAGGAAAAACACCACAGAGACCAAAATCAGGTATGGCAACTGGATAGAAACAACTTAGGCTGAGCAACTTGAATTCCAGAGTCGTTTATGGCCCTAACGTGGCCAAAACGACTTCAACAACACCCAAAAATCGTGGCTTGGTTCTCCCACTCATTGGGCAACACAAAACAATGAAATTCCTCACCGTGGGCATGTGGAAACGACACCAAAACACTCGACAGAGATCCCAACCACTATAAGCTAACAAAAACACTTCACAGCCATGATAAAAACACATGAAACTACAAAATCGTGAATAAAAAATGCACAGGCAGCTCCAAAAACATGAGGAAAACCAACCCAATCCCTGGCATTACAAAAAGAACCTCCCATCCATGGGAAAATGAATCCAACAACCAAAAACATGGAATGAGAACACACACAAGAAGTTTTGGATGCATGAGAGAGCTCATGTCAAGGAAAAATGGTGAGGAAAAACATTAAAAACATGAAAGCATGGTATAATGGTCTACGTTTTTGGGTTCTTGCTTTCCCAAGGATTCAAAACACGTTTCCCAAAAACTGATGGCTTCTCCAATTCAAATTTGGGCTGACATACCTTTCCCATCCCATGCAATAACCAACTCAACCTATTTCTGGCAGTAATAAATGATTGGGTGAGTAAGACAAGAAAGGTAGTTGACAGTTTTGATGGGTTCTCCCTTTGGCATTTGGATTTTCCCCATTGGCCCCAAAGGTTAAATATTCCCCCCCGCCCTTATCCTTAGGAAATCATGCCCCTTCTCATTATTGTTGCATTGACATAGCTGGTTGTGGGTTTTTAATTAATTGCATATTTACATGATGATTTAAAATCATAATGTGCCTGGCTAGCACAAAATACCATCGGCACTGATTTAATCGCCGGAACATAAAACGATAATACATGGTGGGACTTTTTCTTGTAGCTCCACACCATGATTAATTACAATATATACATCATATACATTTAATGCAAACGAGGTCAAAACTTGGGTGTTACATTCCCATCCCCCTTCAATAGCATTGTCCTTAGTGCTTTACAAAATTCAACAAAAATGCTACACTGGCATCGCCTCAGTGCTTCACATAATTGAACAAAAATGGATGTGCCAATCACATGGCATCCTCCAGCTCCCACGTAGCCTCTTCAGGACCGTAGTGCTCCCATTGCACCTTTACCTGCCCTATGGCTCAGCTCCAGAGCATTGTGACCTTCCTGTCGAGGATGTGCATTGGCTCGATTTGGAACTATCCCTCGAGTTCCACCTGAATCACATCCCAATTTATCACATGGTTAGGATCATGTACATATTTCTTAATCAAAGAAACATGAAAAACATTATGACCTCTAGTGGTAGCAGGCAATGCAAGTCTATATGCAACTGGCCCTATTCTTTCAAACACTTCAAACGGCTCACAATATCTAGGTGACAACTTCGCACAACTTCCAAGCTTCAAGGAACTCTTCTTGGCCCTCACTCTGAGGTAAACATGATCCCCAACACTGAACTCTCTGTTCACCCTATGCTTATCCGCATAGCTTTTCTGTCTGTCTTGAACTGCTTTCAGATTCCACCTAATCTTTACAACCTCTTGCTCCATTTCCTTAAGCAATTCTAGCCCAAGCACAACCTTGTTCACTGGATTATCCCATGTCACTAATTTCCTACACCTTCTGCCATACAAAGCTTCATACAGACTCATCCCTAATGATGCTTGTTGTCCATTATTATATGCAAACTCTACAAAGTGTAAGTAATCTTGCCACTTGGTTGGTTTTCCCATCACATACATGTGAAGCATGTATTCAAGCACTTGATTTACTCTTTTTGTCTACCCATCAGTCTGAGGATGGTAGGCAGTGCTGAAGTTCAACTTTGCACCCAAATATGCAAATAACCCCTTCCAAAAATTGGAAGTGAACTTGACATCTCTGTCAGAGACTATTGCCTTAGGCAACCCATGCAATTTGAAAATCTCCTTCATGAATATTTTTGCAATGTTATCAGTCTTATGCGTAGACTTAACCGGTATAAAATGTGCTGCCTTTGTCAACTTGTCAACCACAACCATGATGGAATCATGTTGTCTCCAAGTCATTGGCAATCCTGTAATAAAATCCATGGAAATAACTTGCCATTTCGATTCTGGAACCGACAAAGGCTACAACAAACCTGCTGGGTGTTGATGCTCAACCTTTACCTGCTGACATTTCATGCACCTTGAAATATATTCAGCCATGTCCTTTTTCATTCCTGGCCAAAAATACCGCTTTCTGGCTGTAGCAATTGTCTTATGATATCCTGAACGACTAGAATATGGAGCTTGGTGGATCTCATCCATAACAACTCTCCTCAAATATGCTACATTTGGAATATAAATTCTACCTTTATAAGTAAGAAGTCCATCTCCTTCCAATTTGTATCCCTCATACCTCTTCTCAAGACTTTGCTGCTGCAATTTTTCTTTTACCTACTCATACTGTTCATATCCAGCAGTATGACTAACAATCTGTTGCCTCAAATCTAACTGGTAAATACTAAGAGATGCCACATGCATTTCCTACACCTTTCTGCTTAGTGCATCAACTACCTTGTTCTTCTTTCCTTTTATGTGCTTGATTTCAAAATCAAACTCACATAAAAACTCCAGCCGTCTAGCTTTCCTAGCATTTAATGTTGGCTGATCAAACAAGTACTTCAGACCACAATGGTCTGTCCTTAGCTCAAATCTCCTGCCCATCAAGTAATGCCTCCACATCTTGAGCGCATGTACTATGGCTGCAAGCTCGAGATCATGAGTGGCACAGTTCTTCTCATGCTCCTTCAACTTTCTTGACTCATAACAAATCACATGGTTGTCCTGCATAAGAACTCCTCCAAGTCCTTTTCCACATGCATCGATACACACCATGAAATCTTTTTCTAGGTTTGCAACTTTAAAGACCGGTGCACTTGTGAGAAGATTCTTCAACTGTTGGAAGATTTCTTCACACTTCGATGTCCATTCAAACTTTATACCCTTCCTTTGCAAGGAAGTGATGGCATGTGCAACCTTAGAGAATCCTTCAATGAATCTCCTATAATATCCTGCAAGTCCCATAAAAGATATTACATCTATCACATTCCTCAGAGTAGGCCAATTCATAATGGCTTCAATATTCTCAAGGTCTACTGATATTCCCTCTTCTGAAATAATGTGACCTAAATACTGAATTCTATCTCTATAGAAGTCACACTTGCTCAACTTTATGCTCCCTAAGCAATTGCAATGTCAATCTCAAATGTTCTTCATGCTCTTCCTCATTCTTAGATTAAATAAGAATGTCATCAAGTAAAACAAGAACAAACTTGTCCAAATACCTGCTGAAGAGGCTATTCATAAGGCACATAAATGTAGCTAGTGCGTTTGTGAGACCAAATGGTACCATTACAAACTCATAATGTCCATACCTTGTTTTGAAGCCTGTCTTATGAATGTCTTCATCCTTTACCTCAAGTCAATCTTGGAAAATACCTTTGCTCCTCTCATTTGATAAAAGAGGTCATCAATCCTAGGCAAAGGGTATTTATTTTTCACCGTGACTTTGTTCAACTATCTGTAATCAATACACAGCCTGAGGGTACCATCTTTCTTCTTCACAAATAGAACTGGTGCTCCCCAAGGAGACACACTCGGCTTGATATACTTCTTCTCCAACAACTCTTGTAGTTGCATCTTCAGCTCTAGCATTTCTTGTGTGCTCATCCTGTAGGGTGTCTTGGACACTAGTGCTGCTCCTGGCACAAGTTCAATTGTGAAATCAATGTCTCTCTTTGGAGGAAGCCTTGGAATCTCTTCAGGAAACACATCCCTGAATTCCTGCAACACATGAAAGTCCTCCAACCTAGGAGTCTCATCTTCTGTTGCCTCCAAAATATGAGCTGCATACAATTGGCAACCTTTCCTACATAACTTCTTCAACTGCATTGCTGAAACTTGCCTTACTAAAATCACCTTTGGAATGCCTTTCACAACTCTTAGGTTCCCTTCTTCATCCATGCATTCAAAAGTCTTATTATAACAGTGAAGCTTTACCCTGTGAGCTTCTAACCAATCCATTTCCCTGAGAACATCATAGGAACCAAGTGTTAGAACATTCAGATCTACACAAGTGACCAATCCATTCATGACTGACGAACATTTCTCTACCACTTCACTAACCTTTCTCTTAGTTCCAGTGGCTAGCTGAACTAACCAAGATATTATATGCTTTAATTTCTTGAAAGCACAAGTCTTGACTACTCTAGGAGTGATGTAACTGTGAGTAGAACCAGGGTCAATCAAAATAGAAACAGATTGCTCAACAATCTTACCTGCAACTTCAACCATAGTTGACTGGTGATCTGCCTGGTGGTCCTCCAATGCTGCATAAATCCTAGGGATGACTCTTGCTACTTGACCCAATATTTATGCCTCTTGAATGTTGTAAGCTGGCCTTGCATTCTCATTCTTAAGTGGAAAATTCCTATGCATGTGGGGTCCTCCACATTTCCAACATTGGAGTGGTCCTCTGTTTTGTTGTGGCTCTTTAGGCTTTTCTCCCACCACTCTAGCTGGCTGCTTCTCAACTTGGGACTGCTGCTTCTGCTGATTCCTGAAGTTAGAAGGTTTAAAACCTTTCTTTCTTTGGTTATACTTCTCATTCTTCTTGTCCTTCCATGTCTTATGATAATCAAGTTTTCCTTTGCTTTTCCCATAGCAATGCTTAGCTTTCCTTATTGCTTCTTCAAGAGTTCTAGGTTCAAAAAACTCGATTCTATCTTTGTAAGACCGAGGCAATCCACTCAGAAAACGTTGGATCTTCACCTTTTCATCTTTGATGTAACTGACATACCTCAATAGTTCCAAGAACTTATTTGCATATTCTTCCATGGTCTGCTGTCCCAATCTTAGCTCATGGAACTCCTTAATCTTGTCATCATAATACCTGACAGAGAGTTATTTCTACTTGAAATACTTCTTGAACTGTTTCCACTTAAGTCTCCTTTCGCTAATCCTCTTTACTTGCTTGAAGTGCTCCCACCAAATGGATGCCCTTCCATTCAGATTGAATATGGCAACCCTTGCCTTCATGTTTCCCGAATAATCCTAAACTTGGAAGTACTTCTTTATCCCAAGAAGCCAAGCTTCAGCCTCTTGTCCAGTCTTTACCTCACCATCAAACGTAGGAGGTTTAGCCTTGTTGAATTCATCTCGAGAGCGATCCCTGTGGTGCCTCTTTCTCTTGCTCTTGTGAGAAGAAGAGCTTGAGTCCCCACTGGATTCTTCTAAATTAGATGATCTATTAGAAGTCCTTCTTCTTCTTCTGGAACTACTCTTACTGCCTTCTGGTTTTGCTGTACCCTGCCCAGAGTCCATCTTTCTTTGAAATTCGGTCAAACTTTGCAACATAGAAGTATTCAACTGATGCTGCTCTTCCTGGGTTTTAATCAAGCTTCTCATGGTAGTTGCAATCTCTGGAGGACTCTCTTGAAATCTCTTTCCATTAGACTCTATATCATCATTTCTAACTCGGACATTCTCCCCCGTGGCATCTCGCGCACTTTCGTAGGAATCTCGTGCATCATATCTGTCATGGGTTCTCATGGCTGAACCAAGACTCACTTTACCCAACTGCACTATCCGGAATGTTGCCTTTGAAGGAAACTATAATTCTGCAAAATGTGTTAGTAACACAACTGTTAGTTGCATAACATTTATACAAATCATAATTACTTACCTTCTATTGGAAAAATCATACAATGACAACTTTGCCCAAAACACAAAATTTTCTTTCTCAAAGAACGACTGTCTCATGGGGATGACGGGGGTTAAGGGGGCTCGCCCCCTTTTTTTTATAAATACTTCGATTTCACACAATCTAGTGCATAAACAGGCTGTCATTTTTCATCTTTCTAGCCTTGTAGACCTCACTGAAAAAACCCTGCTGAAATTCTCTCTTTCGGCAAAATTTCCAAAATTTTCACCCGCTGCATCGAAATTTTTTTCAACATTTACCCGCTGTGGCAGCTCCTTCCTCTTTTTCCACCTGCCACCGTAGAGGCTTTAACTTCTTTTTCCTTCCGCCGTCGTAGTGGCTCGATTTCTAGTTTCCAACTGCCATTGTGGCTCGATCTTGAACTTCCATCCGCTGCTCGTCGGCTCATCTCAGCCGACATTCATCAGCTCCGAACTTCACTTTCTCACCAACGTATTGGCTCTTTCCTTAAGTTTTTTCAGCTGTGTAGTGGCTCCTTCTTTCCTTCTCACCCGCCACCGTAGTGACTCAACTTTCATGTTCTGGCCGTCGTTGTGGCTCATTTTTCTTTTCTTTCACCCGCTGCCGTTGCGACTCGAATTCTATTTTCCATCCACCGCCGTGGTAGCTTGTTCCTCCTTTCCCGGCCACTACCGCGGCTCCAACTTCTTTTTCTAGCCGCTGCTATGCCGACTCGAAACTTAAGTTTTGCCTGCTGCGACGACTCAATCTTCCTTTCTGTTCCGTCGCCAAGAATATTTTTACACTTAGGAAATTTTCTTTTCCTTTCGGGCCAACGCCATGCAGACTCTTCCTCATCTTCCCGCCGCTTCTGCTATATCAGAAGACTTTCTGATTTCTACCCGCAACTGTGGCCTATTCCTTGTCTTTCTCTTGCCGAAGTTTTCGCTGCGGGAGGATTTCTGACTGTCATGCGCCGCTGCAGCTTTGCTTCGGTCAACTCAGCCGCTATTGCGGATTTGCTTCATGTTTCTCAGCCGCCACACAGAGAAGATTTTTCACACTTACTGATTTTTCAAAAAGTCTCTCTGCTGGCCTATGCTCAATAGAGGTTATCCCACCTCTGTTTGCTACTTTTCTTGGCCCATGAAGGCCCACTGCTGCAACTTGGATGCTTTGATACCAATATGTCACATCCCCACCCTTCTAAGGATGAGAGGACACAACTATAATGCCAACAATCCAGGCAATCTATCCCTATGAACGTAAAATAAAATGCATTGAACTTAAACATACACAGATGCATAAATGATTATCAATCAACGGAAGCAATTTCATTCATTTATAGCATTTGACATGTTCATACGGATTTATAAAACACCACAGTTTCAAGGAATTAAACATAAGAATACTTATCTTAGAAGAAGCTTCTCCTACAACCAGCTACGTCACTGCAACGTTCCACCCAACCATAGGCCAGTGTGCTCATCAATCGCTCAATAACACTGCCACCCCTGAGCTGGGCATGATTCCACAAGGAATAAGGGGAAACTAGCAGGATCACATGTAGTCAAGGATACACAAAACTCAGCCAAGGCAACACAATTGGGTTTATTAGGCTAACAGGGAGCTAGAAAGGTTGGCTGCTAAGCTAGTGAGCTCAATCCAAGAGCTATGGACACCTACACCAGAACTAGTCTGACTTCTAAAACATCCACACACACCCAACAGAAGGAAGCATCCCCTTCTCTACTACACAGTCCCTCGGGCTATGCCTTCCCTTCCAGTGCTATTTAGGGGGTGTAAAGAAGAAATCCGACCCTCTAGCTCTATCTATGAGGATCCTGCACACACTAGGTTTATCAAGCAAGCTTAGACCCCATTTCCACACCCAAAGACAGTTCAAAGGCCAACAAACGATATGCACACAACAATAACAGTTCTAGACTACAGGAAAAACACCACAGAGACCAAAATCAGGTATGGCAACTAGGTAGAAACAACTCAGGCTGAGCCACTCGAATTCTAGAGTTGTTTATGGCCCTAACATGGCCAAAACGACTTCAACAACACCCAAAATTTGTGTCTTGGTTCTCCCACTCATTTGGAAACACTAAACAACGAAATTCCCTACCATGGGCATGTAGAAAGGACACCAAAACGCCCAGCAGAGATCCCAACCACTAGAATCTAACAAAAACACTTCACATCCATGGTAAAAACACATGAAACTGCAAAATTGTGAATGGAAAATGCACCGGTAGCTCCAAAAACGTGAGGAAAACCAACCCAATCCCTGGCATTACAAAAACGACCTCCCATCCATGGGAAAATGAATTCAACAACAAAAAAACGTGGAATGAGAACACACACAGGAAGTTCTAGATGCCTGAGAGAGCTCACATGAAGGAAAAATGGTGAGGAAAAACATCAAAAACATGAAAGCATGGTAGAATGGCCTACATTTTTGGGTTCTTGCTTATGGAAGGAGTCAAAATGCGTTTCCCAAAAACTAATGGCTTCTCCAATTCAAATTTGGGATGACATACCTTGCCCATCCTATTGGCCCCAAAGGTTAAATAACCCCCCCCCTTATTGTTAGGAAATCATGCCCCTTCTCATTATTGTTGCATTGACATAACTGGTTTTGGGTTTTTAATTAATTGCATATTTACATGATGAATTAAAATCATAATGTGCCTGGCTAGCACAAAATACCGTCGGCACCGATTTAATCACCACAACATAAAACGATAATCCATGGTGGGACTTTTTCCTGTAGCTCCACACCACGATTAATTACAATATATACATCATATACATTTAATGCAAATGGGGTCAAAACTGGGGTGTTACATTTTATTTCATCACCCTTTAAGATGAGTGAGAGGAATATCAAAGAGGCCTTGAGCATTCTCCATGAGACTTATGCTTTGGTGTCTCATTGTTGTAGAGAACCGCATCAATGGAGAAGCAACCCTCCATCAAAAATTTTGAGCACATTCGAGAAGCAATAACAAGCCTAAGAGGTAGTTATTTCAATTTATTTCTGATAGAGATCATTTACTCGAGCTTATTGAGTTGTATCAAGGCACATCCTTAAGGGACGGTGAGAAGATTGGCAAGCTCACTCTATATTTGGAGTACACCGAAGATTATTTGAAGAGTACTCACAGTGCACTTCAAGGATATTAGAATTAGATCGAGCAGCTTCATGAGAGGTTGCAAGGATCACCCTCCACCTCCTACATTTCATACAGTCATTTCAATATGGATGATTGCATCCACTTCCCAAAGGAATAAATTCATGTGATGTTGGCACATGAGGTACATTCATATGTGTATGTGCTTGAAGAGTTTGAAGTCAAGAAAGGTGAAGACCAAGCACCTGCATTTTTCCAAAGAGATTATGAGTTTCCTCTAGGAAACTATTGCACAGGTGTGGAGGAGGCACATTATCTCACTTTCATTGAGCCAACCAATGGAGGAAGTTGTGCACTCATTAGCTTGATGGATGAGTATTGCAGAGAGTTGGTTCACAGTTCTTCACCCCAGACTTCTATTTCAGCCACATCATGTGGGGATGAAAATTGGGTGAAAATATTCTTTCTGTTGGTGCCACAAGTGGAGCATGAGACTTCCACTCTTCCAGTTGATGGATTTATGGTCAACCCATGTGGTTTGACAAGTGCACGAGTAATAGTTGACTGCTTTCCACCTGAATCAATCAACATGAGAGTTTGTTTATCCATTGATTGGGTGGCTAGACACATGGTTGATATGCGTTCTCTAGAGGGTAAACATCTTTCTTGCATCAATGGAGATTCGTTAGACACATCATAAAAATTTAGTGAGAAGTGGCATGAGAATATATGGTTGCTATATGAAGCTATCAGTATACATGGATGGACATGGGATAACCACGTGTGTCTTTGTAGCAACAATGATGTGAGTTTCAGTGCTATATTGCACATGGATTCTCATATTTTGGAGAGACTCAATATGATTTAGCCCCACATTGAGGAGTTCCATGATTGGTGGGAGAGTCCCAAAGATGTTTAGTTTTGCATGGGGAGTGATCAATTGCTAGTGTGGTGGTATGATCCTTACCTCCTTCCAGATGTCAGGTTCTTTTAGTTGGTTGTGATGTTTGGGAGGAGGTAGTTGAGATAGTGGGACCCTGAAATAATTTGGAATGACAGTCTTCCACAAGTGGAAATGACATCGGAGATTTTCAAAATAGACAATAGAATCTAGGCATTGATGGATTGCTTCAGATTCCATTGATGTATGGAGGGACACAATACACAAAATGGGATCCTAGTATCAACTGTGATTAGTTTTCACACTAAGTGCATGGTTGGATGGTGATGGAGCTATCTGTTGGAAGAGTTCATGAACAGTTTGTAATCAGAGTAGTGCAGTAGAAGTATGATGGCCCTTGGTCCCTAGTTGGGTTGAAAATTCCAATGCTATTCAATCAGAAACATATACCGATGAATGAATTTAGTGGTTGGATTCATGTATAGTTGGGTTTGATTATTGCTTGAGGACAAGCGATTTTAGGAGGGGAGGACTACCATGTCCCCATTTTTGGTAGCACCATGGTCAAAACACTAACCACTCATTCCCATGGGGTTCTAGTATTAAATTAATAATAATGAAATAGTCTGAGGCCAAGTTACCTTAGGAATTAATGTAATTAGCTTGGGAATAAATTATGGCAAAAGTATTTTTTATTAAATTAATTTAGAAGGGATGTAATATTATTTTGAATATTTAAAATTTATTTAAATGTAATAACAGGTTGGAGGCGGAAGAAGATCAGCTTTTGTGAAGGCGTTGCATGAGAAGCCAGTGAGAACCAGGGGAATGACATACAGAATGGATGAAGCGATGATAACGATGAGAGACAGAGGGTACAACGTTCTTGTTGTGATGTTGCATCTTTCACCGTCGATTCGCCAGGATATCTCCATTTTCTTGAACCAACACAAAGATTCTTGGTTTTTGTGGTGTATCATGTGGTTCCCAATCGGTTCTTCAATGCCGACTTGGTCTCTGGTGGTGCGGCTGCAGCACTTTGCCAGCGGGGGTTGCTATCCCGCGGGAAAATAATTGAGGTTTCCTCGCTTGTTTGCGTGAGAGCTTTTGCCTTGTGCGGCCCTTGCGGCGGTGGCAGATTCTTCAGGGTTTCAGTGCCTGTAGGCTTCATCAGAGATTTTGCCGAGGGTTTTTTGTTGGGGTTTTCAAGATCGGCGGGCTTCATCCAAGATCTGGGGTTGAGGGCTTCGGCTTTAAGAATTGAGATCGAGGTCACGATTGGTGGGCTTCGAATTCAAGAATTGGGGTCGAGGGTCTTGGCTATCTTTAGAGGCTGCTGGATCTTCTATTGCAGTGAAAGATCGCCAGCCTTATGGCGGTGGCGGTGACTATGGATATACTCTTGCGTGGCGACCCGTATTGTGTCCTTAGGGATCTTTGCGGTGGCGACGGCGTTTTCAGAGGTGGTGGCCTTTGCTATCGGCAGTATATCTGTTTGTTTTGTGTTCTTATGATTTGGGTTGTGATACCCATATTTTCTGTGATGTATCTAGCTGATATGCTTTTACAGTTACAGTTTTGTAAATTTTTTGGTTATGACAATATGAGACAGCAAATATGTGACAATGTAGGGATCCTAGTTATCCTCTTACATGTGCAGATGTAATTTTGTTCTACTTTGAAATAAAATTACGAATTTTTTTTGAGGGAAAAAAAAAAACAGGTTGGAAAAGAAGATAAGGTGGGAAAATAAGTTTCCTAACAAAAGAAGGAAACTTGAAGAAAGTAGCACAAACCAAGAATCAGTGAAAATCAGGAAACTGACAAAAATAAGGAAAAGCATAAAGCAATGAAAAGTAAGCAAGTGCTTAAAATAGACTAGTGCACAAAGCAGGCAAGTGCAGAAAAGCAGTTAGTTGTGAAAAGTAGGAAACACCAAGAAAGAAAGAGACGTTGCATTTTCCAAAAGGAAGAAAAGCTAATAAGTTAGGAAAAGCAGGAAAGCAAAAAAACAAAAGAAAGAAAGTTTCATTTTAGTTAATGAGGGTGCACAGAAAGAATGAGAGACCAAGTACAATGCATGCAAGAAGACAAGTGAGCTATAAAATAAGGTGATGTGCACCCATTCCCATTTTTTTCCATTGTGGAAATTCAAAATTGGAGAGTAGTGAGTTTTTTGAGTTAGGAGGTGTGCCCCTAATCACCAATTGGGAGATATGCCCCTACTGTCACCAATCTAGTTGATGAATCAACTGTATTTTAAGGAGGAAGGCATCCAACCTCTCTCATTGGGTTTATCACATAATTTTCAAGTGTATTGCAACTTTTATCTCAAGCTTGGGTCGAATTATTTCCTAAGGGTCCAAGAGTTGGGAAGAAGAAATAATTTTCGGAGCAGTCTTGTCCTATCTTCTCTTCTCTTAATTCTTCTGATATCTTGTAGCTCCAATCATGTCATATTTTTTTGCAATTTGCAGTTGTAATGACAGCCATAAATGTTCAGTATTTGTAGATCTAATACACTTCCGTACAATGTTCTTTTGATCCAGTCAATTTGAGCTCTCATATCTCTTTTTTCTTATGTGATTTTCTTGCTAGAGTTGGAAGATTTTGGGAACTGCGCCATATGTGTATTGGATGCTGCTATAGTCATACCATGATATGTAATTCCTGTTATTTTTATGATAAATCACAGTTGTATTTTCCCTTTCTGCAGATTACATATTAATCTTTCATAAGTTATTGTACCTATGCTTATTGGAATTTAAATTTTGACCAGTTTTACAGAATATGCAGTAGATTTAGTTCTATAGTTCCAACTGTATTTCTATAAGTTTCTGCAGGTACATAAGACCTTGATATACACATTCCAAGATTTAATTCAGAGTTTCGAGATGCTTATATTTTCCTAAATTCGAATTGCAAATCACCCTTCTACGCAGTCCCGATTGCTAGTTTTGCTTCTATGATCCCCAAACTATGCCTAATTGTTCCTAAACCTTTAGATTTGAGTCATGAAAATTCCAAGGATATAGTTTGCATATGATGGTGTACCCAGGTATCCTTGGAGTAGACTTCAACAGTAGCTTATTTCAAAACATAAATGGTCCCAATACGCTGTGCAAAAGATACTTGAGCTATTGCAGCCCCCGTTTCCATATTTACATGAGGGTTTGATTTGTTGAGCCTCTAATATAATTTTGTAGACCTATAATTCATTGTTGTAAATCCATCCTCTTATTCTGGGTGAATTTTGGGAAGGTCTACTATGTTTGGAATTAATTTTGTCAACTCTAGCTTTCAATTCTAGCACCCAGTTTCAAATTTTATGACCTAGAAATTTGTGTTTGAAATAATATCTCCCTAAATCTAATTGGGGATAGTACATTCTTATGAATAATCATCACTATTTTTATTTTTTAACATTAATTTGTATTGGAACCGATATCTCCTGCTACTATCAACAACTTCATTATGGACCATTAATCTATACATGATATGGTATATGACGTTTCAGGCTAGAAATCCATATATAAATACTCCTTTTATAAATAAAACAAGCATGGATGGATAGCATCAAGTCCCCGCCATTAGGTATTGTTTTGCATTGTATCTTTAATGATTGAGAAACAATTACAACAATTGGAAACAATACACATGGATAGGATATCTGCAAACATAGGATTTAAAAGACATATACTTTGAAAATGCTTATAACATGAAAAAGACAAAGGGATATTTGTAAACACATGATCGAAAAGGAAGTGGAGCATGAGCATAAATTAGAGAATCATTTTTTCAATGCGGCTCTAGAATTTATTCTCACTTTGTTCTCTTCCATCATTTTATTTTCCCATTTTTAGTATCCATGCATTGTCAAAATTAAATTAGTTATTCTAATCTTGTACCATGATCAAATTGATAATTATTTTTAGTTTTCATGCATTGTCAAAATTAAATTAGTTATTCTCGTCTTGTACTATGATCCATTCGATAATTAATCAAGATTTGCAATGGTTGTGTCTAGTCTTTGTACTCAAGAATTATGCTTTTTTTCTAGGTTTTTGAGTGTGAGTAGTCAGTTCGGAGAAGCCAGAGAAGTTGAAGAAATCTAGTAGGTCTTAAAAGTAAAAAATAAATCCATGTGATTCCAATTATGAAAATGTGGTTTTTTCCACATGAATTTTTTGTTGTTGCAGCTAATGTACTGCCTTCTCCACAAAGTATAATTGATGTTTCCAGAAATGAGAGAGATCTATTTGAGTCTTGCTCATCTTGGATATACGTTGTATGTTTGTATCCATGACTTGAATGTCTATGCATGGATCTACATTGTATTGGTCGACAACCATGTTATGAGTCAGTTGGGATACACAACTCAAAGTATATGTTACTACAAAATCCTTGTTCATCACTTCAACCGATGGTCTTTACCCTCAATTTTCAACCTTCATCTATCAAAGTATTTTACCTAGCCTATCCCTCTAGCTTCATACCTTTGGGGGGAATCTATTACACCAAAATCTTGTCATCTTCCTGATTATGGGTTATGTACTCTTGATTTTTCCCTAATCCCTAAAGCATTAGTGTCAAATGGTTTGGGAAAGAGGTCTTTCCTTATAATTTTCCAAATTTGGCAACACCAATGCACTATGCCTTCTTATTACATGCACCAGACCTTTTATGACACACTCTACACACTGACAAGATGCGACGATGACACTCCTTGCCTTTGTATAGCTGGCATCACCCTTTCCTGACACTACTTTCCCTTTCACAAAGTGCGTTGGTGCTCATTAACAAGAAAAATGAGAAGGTTTGAGAGCCTTCTAGAATAAAGCTCTCGTGGAGGATTATCCCAATATATTAGCATAAGTTGCAGTCGAACCACTAACCTATTGGGATATTGATCCCTTAACTTTCTCCCAAGAATCCTTAACTCCCTTTATCCCCTTTGGAATATAAATACAATCTCCCCCTCATGGTTGACGGAGGAACAAAAAAGCACCCATATGCTACTAAAATATTCTTATAATTGAAGTTCTACTAGAAGCAAGGTTAGACTTTTGAGGCAAAGGGCTAGTTGGAAGAAGTGCAACATCAAGGCTCCATGGTTGTAATTTCTCCCTCTTTATTGTTAATACAATAATGACTTTCTTTTTCCATAAATGATGTTTAAATCTCATTTATAACATTTATCCTTGGTTATTTTCTTAGAGCTATCAAATTATCTTGTAGTTTCTACTTCTTTCTTGTTCTTCCTGAATATTTAGCAGGTTATTTCCTTCTCAACAAGCGAGACAACGAAAGCTTGGAGATGATAAGAATTTTCTTCTGAAATAGGCATAGATTCTATTAATTATCAAGTAATTTGATTAATCTAGGAAAGAGTTTGTATTCATGTCAAGTTTTGTTCTAGATCCAAACCATTTGGACTTGAGATCTTTGTCTTTGTCTGCATTAACGAAGTGTCTAGAAACAATATCAATGTGAAGAAATGATCACATTTACAATAAGGGACCCATGAATCAATAATATGGAGTTAGATAAGGCACCGAGGTGCATGGGTGGAAGGTCTAATAAAATATATTTTTTAACAATGACAATGAAAATGTAATTTCCATCACTGATATTCTACCCTCTCTAACTGTCGAATCTTTTCCGATTCAAACACTACAACAACACTATTTCTGCTAATATATTTTGTTGGTTTATTTATCATATATGTTTCCTTTATAGTGTACACTGCTACATTAACATGGGGAAATTCCCCCTTAAGTTTCCCTCATCTTTGCCTTGGAAAATGTGCACTAAAGGATCTTTAAAAAGCACAAGAATAATCCGTCGGTGATATGGCACTGCTGGTGTGAGACAATCTTGAAAATTGGAACCATATTTCCTTCAAAAGAAGCCTAGTTTGGCACCAAAGCAATGCTACTACAAGGAAACACATTACATCTGAAGAAATATGACAGTCCCTTACAGATCTAGGCCAAGATCAATGTGTAAGATGTCTAGATTTGTCTCTAAAATCAACATAAAGGTAAGAAATTTCCTTGAGAAATGTGCCAAGACATCTTTGTGAAAGTACCTTTTTTTGGGAAAGTACAAACTGCAAGTTTGTTTGTTCATGTTTTTCATGGTGTAATTACAAGGTTAACAATGGCTCCAATTTGGACACATCGTTCCCTAGAGGAAGTCAAGAATCCCAAAAATCTCGCAAGTTAGTGGATATACTAACAAAACCATGTTATCACTTGAAATTGTCCTCATGACCTGCCATAAAATCATCAAGGATAATTCTAGTGCAACTAGGAGAAATATATCCCATAACATTATGTGAAAGCAATAACATTTTTTGAAAGAAAAAGCAATAACATTATGTGAAAGTAGACTTCAAAGTTCAAATATTTTATTCTCTTAGAATAGGAAACCCACCAAGATATTTTAGTAAATGTCAAACTTAGAAGTGATTAATAAAAGTGTTTTTTATATCATTCTTGAGATGCAAGAAAATAAAGAGAACCTTAACAAGGGGATTAGCCACATGACCATTCCACAAGTGAAATTCACATCTTTGTACTTAAGGTTAAATCATTTAGCACACATTTGTTGGAGACATTTACCATCATACACACTCTTTTGGTCAAATTGGCCTAGTTAAACCACTATCCTAAGTATAATTGACATTAATTGACATCAGTGGAGCATTAATTGCCATCATCCAGTCACAGCCACGCCTACCTACAGTCAAGGAGTCTAACTTAGCCTTCTCCTACAGTCAAGGAGGCTAACTGGAGCACTCCGGGGGTGATCTGAGTGACATTAATGCACCTAATTGCTAACTGGTGGTTACAATCAGTTCAACCAGTCAATCAAGGTGCCCCCTGTCATTAAATATATTATTTAATGATTATTTATTATTATTTAATGATCTGGAGTCAACAAGGCGCCTCCACCAACTTCTGATGGTCAGTTCAGCTTCAGTTATCCTCATCGGGGTTCATTGAAGTCATGGAGCACTAGCACTTCATGGTTGGCTTGCTATGACATGTGTTTGATCTCCTTCATTTGAGATTCAGTCATTTATTGCACTCCAACTTTAGTTAGGGTTTGGTGAGTCAATTAGGGTTTTGGTCAAGTGGTTAACTGAGTGTGAACCAATGGTTGAGAGTCAGTTAAGCTAGAATCACTCACTGAATTCGAATTGTCTCCTTAGGTATTCAAATTCTTCATGGATTCAAGCTATTGCTTGACATTGGTATTGTAACCATTCATTGTTTATTAAATATACAGAGAGGAAACCAATTCCGGTTCCGATTAACACCATTTCATGAGTATTTGTTGATTATTCTTTCATGCAATTGATTCTTAGTTCCTAGATCAGTGTAGGCATAATATTTCTCTGTCACAATCTCTTCTCTGTGGAGGACCTTAGCCTAAACGGTTTTGCATTTTTATGAGTTCCAAATATATCATGGTTCAATATTTTCCTATTCTTAAGATGTTTTAACCTAGTGTGTTGGCGTCGATTCCAGTAACCCAGGTTCAGATTCCCTGTCCATCCAACAAATCCCAATATATCAACCTAACAGAGTGTAACTCCGTTAGCGACACTTGCGATGCAGGTCAGGTCTCACCGTAGATATCTATGGGGACTGCTAGAACAAGGTTTCTACATTTATGGAAGGGGATTTATTCCTCTCAACATTAACAAGCCACTCGAATGATACAAAGGGATGAATTATCGTCGACCCATACACAACAAGAAAGTAGGTCGATTCGTCGACACATTCACAATATATAACGTACACATAATTAAAGCATGTCTACCACAATTGTCATTGAAATTCCACAATATTTTATCAATATAACTGTGATAAACTCATAAATATTCACACACATAATACACAAGCATCATAAACACACATATTTAACATGGAAACCCATACAGGGAAAACCACAAAAGCCCTCTTCATCTGTCATGAGTAATATTTGGAACACTTTTGGTCTGTGCACACAACTTGTAGACTTCTCTCAGAATCTTCTTTACAATGGATGGATTTTATTTGTCTTTCTCATGCTCTCCTGTCTTCTTCCTTCTTTTTGTTGACCTTTCTGTCAATCTCTACCACACATATTACAATCAGTATCGATATCAAGATCATAATGTCTTCAAGGTCATTAAGCGCCATAACGATCATCCTCACATAGCATGGATCGACCATACACAAGCCTCTAAGGATTTAGGATGTGAATGTCATATAATAGCCATAGGCATCGTCCTTACACAACTTGGATCTACCCTATATACTTCTTACAATTATTGTTCGAACCGTTGACTAGTTCTCAACTAATAGTCGATCGATTGTTCTAATTAACCCAAGAAATCCTCTTCCATTAATAAAGGATCTAATGACCCAAATTAAAATCATGCCCATTCTTGAAATAAACTATTAGTATAACTTAACTCACTATTACATTTATTGTTTCCTCAAAACATGTTGAATTCCCGAATTCAACTTAGTCTTCTCATTTTCTGTTGCATCCTTGTTTGCCTTCTGACTAGATTCTTCACAATTCCAACCAAAAATGGTATGCACTTTCTTAGGGTCAACATGCCCCTAACACTCACTTGTGGCTCATCTTGAGCCACTTCATCTAGATATTTTGGTCGCTTCGAGTTTAGTTTGAAACTCCTAACAGATCTTCATCACCTATTCTTGTTCTCTATGCACATATTCTTTAACTTTCTACATTTGTTCAACAAGTTCGAAATTAATATGTTCCAATTTTTCAACCCCTATTGCTCCTAGTGTCTTTTGCACCCATTCATGGACCGGGTGGATGGTTTCTATAACTTGTTTTGCTTCGTCCTGGAGCTCCATGACACATTTTGTTCAACGTTGTTGTTGCATATGTAGTTTGACAACCTGCTGCTGTAATGTTTTGAAGTCGACGACCTTTCTCATCTTCTCAACCGACATAAATTTCTTCAAATCATTGCTTATCCTGATCAAATTCGCCTCTGCAGTATGAAGTTTCTTTGTAATTTTCTCCAACTCTGCATCATTCATTAAGAAACATATGCATATGCTCTGGAACAAAGTGTCTCATCCTCTTGAATCTTTTGCACATTTTCAATTACTGTCTTCTGTCGCGCTTCCAGTACCTTAAGGGGTGTACGGGGAGCCAGGTTCAATTTTAACTCTGTGATTCATTGGTGGAGGTTGGAAGCTACCTCCCAAGTTGAATAACTCAGACCTATGGGAGCATTTCAGTAGGAACTCCCTCTTCAGAGAAATCATGGCATGCGAGCACAACAACTTGCTCCAATCTTTGCTTGTCATGTTTCCATCTATGTGAATTCTGCTCCATCTCCTATACTTTGGTTTTGAGCAATGTTACAGTATTCTTTGAATGTTTGATATGTTCAAAGACTGAATTCTCTCATGCCTTCATCTAATCTACTGCAACCTGCTGAATATTATGCAGTAGAAACATATGAATTATAGAAAAACCAACATTTACATGACGAATGTCTTTGATCATGGAATTATGCTATGGAGTTCCCAATCAAGGGCTTTAGGGGACACTTGAATATTTTTGTGCTATCGTGACGATGGTACCTCAACAGGTCGATCCTCTGAAGGACTGGCTTCTTGTGACTCGGTCTAAATGGTTTCCACTCGACCGCTACTCTAACTTCTTTTATTACGACACATAAAGTCTACAGTAAGTCTGTGATGCCTACGACCAAGTCAGTATTCCTCAAATCAATATTCGTACAAGTCTCATTGTAAATTTCCTCCATTTGATCAACAATGAGGCTGTAATAGTCGTTGGTAAGGCCACCATCTCTATATGTTTTATTGGCCATTCGTTTCTTACGACTCTTCTTTGATTCTTTAGATATTTTGCACTTGTCGCCTAGTTCCAGGTTTGTCGGGGTCGCACTATATTATTCTTTGCTTTCATAAGGGGAGTTGTGCGGTATTTCTTCTCCTTGTTAATTTCCTCCCTAATTTCTCGACGTTCCATCCTGTTGTGGTTAAATATTAGTAGACAATTGGTCATCCACGACGGGTTGTCTCCATTCTTCGGGCTAGTCCCCAACAATTGTCTCAATATCTTTATCAGTTAACTGAAATTCAGTGGTTAACCATTGGTTCTCGTGGTCTTGTCATGTTGTAGATAGATGTGGTGATCCCCGACATAAAATCATATATTGCAGAACTGATGAATAGTCTACGTAGCAATTCATGCTTGGTTCCCAATCTAATGCCTCAATGCATCAATGTGCAAATAAAACTCAATGTTATGCTTTGTCTGTTGGCACGGATTTTCCTTCTCATAACATAGATTCTAGTATCGCGCCCCCCGACATGACACATGAACGTCCACCCCCTAGTAGTTCAGCAACTCCACCCATGTGATAAACGATATCATAATTAACAACCATGGATAGGTAAAGGGATTACCTTTCTCTTATGTGTCTATGGCATCTGTTAATAGCTCATTCAACATATAAGTTGAGCAATTCATCTGGACATTCGCAACACACTACTATGCTACAACAATGGTTCTAGTAGTACACTAGTTCAGTCGCACTTCCTCAGCAGCTTGTTGGATAATGCTTTCATTGCGAATAAAAAATCGATGCCATTGATTGAGGCAATAGAGAATCCCCTCTTATCTCTATCCAGGTTTCATTTCTTCTTCATTTGGTTGACTCGGCCTAGGTCCCGCTCCTTCCCGGAAAAGAACAACGACGGGTCGACCTTTGCAAGAGGTAGTCTAGTGATTGAAGCTATTAGGTCAACGTCTACTCAAATTCATCGATCCAACCAAATGAATACTCCATGGAAGCAAACCAACAATTGTTTGATGCGAGTATTAGCTTTCATCGTGCAACCAAAATGGGGCATGTGCATGTAATGAATATAATATAAATTATTAAAATAGATTAGTTAATTCTATGAAAGGGTGTAACCCTTCACGCTCAAGCCTATAAAAGGTGAGCTTATTGTACATTTTATCATCATCTAATATATTATTTATTATTCATATTCATTATTACAATGATAGTCGGATTCGACTAACAGACAACCGGATTCGGTTGCTCCATTTGGTATCAGAGCAGATTTGCTCCTGCACTCTGAGCTCAGACTCGGCTCATCAATCCCTCCTTGAGGTTGGACTCGGCTCATCAATTTTTGATTCCTCCGCTACTCCATTTCTTCACCTGTCACTTCATCCCAAACCCTATAAAAAAAAAACTTCCTTCTCCTCAACGCTGCCCTCCACCGCGTCCACCTCCGCTGCACCGTCTGCCACCCCCTCCACTCACGTGACCCTCTACTTCTCACTCCTCACCACCAACGTTTCTCCACCCACACTGAGACATATGGATGCTAGTGTGTTCCAATAAGTGGGATTAGTATAACCCAATGGAACTAAAGTAGATACACAAGTGGATCCCTATTTTACTAGCCAGTGCAAGGAGGATGATCTTGTCAATGGTGGTAATAAATATTTTGGATCAGATACAAAAGAAGGATACAGATCAGATTTGAAATCACCATTTGGGATTTACAATGAATTAAAAGACAAACATACATCAGTTGGATGAGAACCAACAGATTTGGTGGAATATCAAGCTATCATAGCTCCACCTCATGAAGAGGAAAATATGATGCAAAGGGATGAACACAATTCATATTTTTTTATTCCCTTGCATTATGATGAAGTTGCAACCACATCACATGAGAGGCTTGAAATCCATGAGAATACACATGTAATGTCCCCATTCAAATAATTGCATAGCAGGAAGATTCCATCAATCCTACTAGTTCCCTAGGTTGGGTGGAAACATTGGGAAGTTAATAAGGGAGCTAATAAATGGTGTTTAGACATTAGAAGGAATAAATATCTATTTAATGGAGTTAATTAAATGAGTGCAATTGAAAAATGAAATGGCTATGGAGAATGGAGACTCATGGAGACTATGGGGCCCACTCAAGCTAGAATTCCTATGTTAAATGGCATCCTCCTCTTGCAATCTCGAATCTATGGGAAGCCTAATGTTTTTGGATAGATTATAAGGTTAATATAATTGTCCATATACTTCATAGGTCGAATTTGGGATGAATTTTAATTCACATGAGGAGAGGAAGAGCCAAATGGGAGTTTCATGGACACTTGGTTATATTTCCCTTACATTTATGACATCTATGACACCAATGATGGAGATTCTATGAAAGTTATGGCACAAGTCAGATATGAAGGCTGAAATCTGACATATCTGACATGTAATTCCTGAATATAGCATCTTAGAGGGTGCTCATGGGAGTTGGAGAAGGCCAAGAGGCTCCTACTCGAATTTGGGAGAAGAGGGAAGGTGAAGAGAGAGGCCACATAGCATAGCATGAGCAGCCACACCAATTCGACTTGGATTTGGTTTATGTATGGATTTGGAACCTTAGAATACCAATAATGTTTATAAAATGCAGGGATAATCCATGAGAAGGACCTTTTTATCATTTGTGAAAATTGTTATTGTGAAGAGAGAGAGAGCTAGTGGATGACTAGTTCATGCCTTAGCCAATTTTGAGGGTGAAAGATTCCCATCCTAGTTGGTGTTTGGAGAGGCCACTCAGGTATTTAAAGGAGATTAAATGGATTCATAATTTACAGGTTCAAGCTACAACATCTTTTGGACATATCAAGTTCAACTTGTTCTTCCTTTCGTCTCAAGTTTTCTCACCATATTTCAACTCTATGGAGTGAGGCGCACTTGGTGAGCTATTCATCTCTTTGAGGGAGCTTCTATTGCTCCAGTATTTTGTATTATGATGTAAATTATCTTCAATTTAATTTCAGAAATATCTTAGTTTTAAAGGCCAAGAAATATCATGTATTATTGCTCAATAATGAAGAAACACTGCCATTACTACCTTGTTGTAAACTCTTGTAATCTTGACGGTTTCAAATGGATGTATAAAATATTGATGATTTATGAATGAATGGACTATAATTAAAGTATATTATGGGTTTCATGTTCATTAACTGAGAATTTTTGTCCATTGGGTCGTATTTCATAGCAATTGGAGCAAACTACACCTCATTTCCCCAAGGGTCCAAACTAGTTTTTTATATCTGATTGAAAGAAGTGATACCAGCCATGGGATGCCGATTGATTATGCATATGAGTCTTTGATAATATATTATACACATTCCCTGCTTCAATTTAATAATTAGAGTGGTTTTCTGCACATTTGGGAAGCCATTTCTACCACTTACCCTGGGGGGATTTGAGCCCAAAATTGCCAGTAAAATCATCTATCTTGTTCAGAATTTAGTAAAGACTTTCAAAAGTGATTGGAGGGCCATAATACATACCTGAAAATAATAATTAAGTTATTATATCATTCATACACCTTCTCTGAATATTTGGGAGCAATTGGGCTGATTTGGAGACCAAGACACTAAAACTAGTCAAGAGCCAAAATTGAGAAAAATTTGGAAAATTGGGCATTTTGGTAATTTTTTTTAAAAAGGGACATTACACCACATCCCACTATAATCATTGAGGAGAGCCATGAACCAAATATTCTTGTGAGTGGGAAAACATAAATAGAGATCCATGGAAGGGAGCACAAGTTACTGCAAGGTATTTGTAGTGAAGGAGAAGGATAATTTTCCCATTAGTATAAAGAGAAAGATGTTGCAACAATGGAATAAGTAAACATCATGTTCAAGCAAGTGAAATTTGCATGGAAGACACTGTAATACATAACTAAAATCCTTATTCATGAGGATTGTGCAACAAAAGAGCAGGGTGTTCATTCACTTGACCCTACCATCTATGTTGTAGAAGAACAACCCATGAGACAAGAAACACTCCAGACATGGTTGAAAGAGTACCTAATAACGGGTGCTCAAGTTTCAATGAGACATATACTGACGGATTTCCACCTCTCTATGTTGGTGACATAGATATTTGACTTGAATAAGTTGATACAAGACCAAATCTCCATGAGCATGAAAACCTGGTAGAAGCTGAAGAAAAGGTCCCAAGATCAACTTCCACATCACCACTTGAGTTTCATGAAGTTGATTCAAGAAAGAGGGAACAAGAAGAGGTTCATATGCTAGAACTTCATTTTCTTACAGGTCCACTGAAGATGAGTGAGTGCAAGATCAAAGAGGCTCTACACACTCTCCATGGAACCCATGCATTGATGACAAATCTCTGTTGGAATTTGGAGGAGAAATATTCCATGGAAGACATGGAGAAGTTTCAGAAGGCCATGATAAGCATCAACAATAATTTTCTCAATTTTCTTTCTGATAGAGATAGTTTTCTTGAGCTTGTTGAGTTGCTGCATGGATCATCCTTGAAGTACGATCAAGAGATTTGCAAGCCCACACAATATTTGTTGACCACCCAAGATTCATTGAAGAGCATTCAATGTGCACTCCAAGAGTCCAAGATGGATATAGAGAAAATTCATGAGAAGTTGAAAAGATATTACGTACCCTCCTACACACCTTTAAACCATCCTCACATGGATTATTGCATTCTTGATCATATGGAGGAATCTCATGGGATGGTGGATCATGAGATGCATTCGGTTTCGCATGTGCTTGAGGACTGTGCAGATAAGCTTGATGAGAACCAAGCACTTGATCTTTCCCAGATAAAACTTGAGCCATCTTATGGAGAGAATCTCTTCTCTATGGAAGAGTCATATGAACCCACCTTAGTTGGATCAACCTGTGATGACGAAGATGTTTCCATAACTTTGATGGGTGAGTATTGCAGAGAGTTGATTCACAGTTCTTCATGCCACACTTCTATTTCAATTACATCAGGTGGGGATGAAAATTGGGAGTAGAATTTTTCCTTGTTGCTGCCACATGAGGACCAGGAGGCTCCCATAGGTGTTCATGATGACTTGATGAATGCACCATTCCCTTCCCAGTAGAAACATAGGAATCTACTTACATTCTTTGATGCCTCTTTCATTCAATTTCACCCATTGAGTGGACCCAGTGGCAGAGAGTTGAGCCATTGGAGTTGTACACTAGTTTCATGTTTGGGAGATCATAATATTTCTCTAGGTGAGAGATACTCGTGGATGGAGAAGTATATGCACATATTTATTCCATTTTTTGCCATTCATCGACATATGTATTAGGTGGAATATTACATGTCACACATGGAGTCTTGTTGCGGAAAAAATTATACTCATGATTAATGGAGGGCGGCTAAGCAAGAAAACTAGCAAGAGAAGTTGTTGAGACACATATATTGCACAAGGTGGCCTATGTGGAGGTAATCCACACATTTGGATGGATGCTTGCACCCTTTGACTGGTGGAAGAGAGTTGAGCCATTGGATGTGTTCACATGGATCTTTTGGTTGGAGTATCAATCCATTCCCTTGTTGGATGAGGAAGCTCATGTTTTTATTTCTTGTTTGCATTCTCAGAGATGATTTTGATGCACAATTTCATTGTGAGAAGATTAGGCATCCTTGTTTGTTGGATGATGTCTATTTTCATTGGGGTTGTGCATGGGATTTTCACCCTTGTCACTTGCATGATTCATACATTCCTCATGATGTAATTGCTATCCTTTATAGTACATTTCATGATGGTGGTTTCTACTTGATGTTGATGATGCTTAGGAGAATGCACATCAGACAGTGGGATCCTGGCATTCCTTGGGATGTCAAGTTTCCACCACTTACACTACTATATGGATACTTTTAGTTGAGGAAATGGGATCCATGCATACTTTTATCTAAGGAGTTGTGTTAGATGGATTTCTCACTAATGGGGATGCATTGCAAGCACCGGGAACTTGGAATTGCTTGTCTTTGGAGAAACTATTTGCATGCTGGCTTGATGGAGAAAGTCAACCTTTCTTCACATGAGTTCATCTATGTGGTATCATGATCCGGTTATCCTACATGGGGGAAGACTTCTTTGGGTGAACAAATTTTGCAGTGCCCCGGATTGTCTCTGCTTGAGGACGAGAAGACTTGGGAAGGGAGGACTATAATGTCCCTTCCTGGGAGGACATTGAAAGTGTTGACCTTGTCAAGCACCTAGGGGTTAAAAAATTGAATTAATTAAATTACCTAGGGAATTTTGATTATTTCATACTAAAGAGACATGTACTAATTTTATTTCTAAATTTTGGATTATTTATGTGTAAATATTTAATTAATATGCAAAATAATGACATGTGGGAATGAGTTTCCATGTCAGGAGGGCGCATTAGGTAATCCAACTTTCCTAGGATGAAAAATAGAAACTATCCAATAAACTAGAAAAATCAATCCGTTAGTAAAAGATGGAAACAAACAAAAGCAAGGAAAATCAGCTAGTTTCAAAAGAAGAAAGTGCAGGAAAAATAGTCAATGCAAAAGCATGAAACTTTGGTTAAGGGAGGGCGCAATTTCCATTTTGGTGAAAGGATACAAGCAAGGAAACATTATTAGTCATAAGGAAGGAATTTTTTTATTATCAAGGAGGGCGAATTTCCACTTTGGGTTGATTGATACAAATAGGGAAACATTACCTAAGAGCCATACTTGCCATTTTCCTCAAGGAGGGCACATACATGGATTAGGGTTAGGGTTTGCAAGTGGGTAACTTGCTCAACAGGTGGATGGCTTGCTGAAAAATTCAAGAAATTCTATAAAGGGATGATTCCAACTCCATTTCATAGTTTTTTGTGTTAATGTTTTGGTGTTGTGTGAATCTAAGCTTCAAGTCTGAGTGATGAGCCTTAGTAACCTTGGGTGATGCGCCCCAAGTCTCCATTCCCTTCTCTTATCTCCTCTTCCATTATTAATTGAAGATAATATATATCCAAGGAGAATCCATATAATATCCTCATTTATCTCTTATGACATCCATTCATCCATATAATTCTAGCTCTAGTGAAGGAAGCTTCACTGATGCTCTCAGATCGGTGCCAAGTGCTAGTTCTAGGCCTCCAATTCTCAGTTTTAGACACCATTTGTGGAGATCAGCCTTTAAAATCTTCTCCTAAAATTATAAGCTCCATATTTATGTTATAATATCCATTTTTCAGTAATATTTCTGTCCAAGAAATCCATAATGCTGAACTTTCATGAGAGAAGTCTTCTAATGCCCATTTAATGGGTCTTTTGTTAGTTTTATGCTCTAAAAATGATGTAATACTCATGAAAAGTATATATGAATTATATGATGCATAATATATGTAATATTAAACTATGTGGATCATTATTTTCTGGTTTGATAAAAGGCATATCTGAAATTCATGATTGTTTTCTTACCCGTGCTCATTGACTAGTTTTACAGTTTTTGATGCTATGTAAGATATGTAAACTAAAATTGAGTTATTTAAGTTTTTATAGGGTTTTAATTCACCCAAAAACCCAACCTAACTTACATATTAATAATTCGTTGGGTTTGTACATAGCTTGAGTGTCCTCCTTTGCTAAGGCTTCCCCTAGGCCAAAATCTTAGTTTTTGACCAAACACTCCCTAACTCCCTCAAAATAATACTTATCTATTCCAAACCTGTTAAAATGTTATTTTATTCCTATTCAATGAATTAAAACTTACCTATTCCTTCCATAATACTTGGTTGATTGGAAGTGATTGTTCAATCTCAGTTTTGCACCGGTTGGGACACCTAGAAGCATGGGAGTAGACTTCAACATAGCTGATGTTCGAAACCTAAAAGGGACCAATATATAGGTTCTTAGGTATCTGAAATATCTCCTTCCAAACCTTTCCTTTGGTTTCTTCCATCAGCCCTCTATCATTCCCAATTTTGTCAGTACTGCATGTGTTTTTCCTTGCATAAAGAAAGTGATCGATCTTAATGTAAAATTTTATTTCACATTTTAAATTATATAAGTAGTAGAGAGAATATTCTGATCTGATTCAGATAACGGATATTACACGACTTCAAGGAAATCTATAGATGACATCTTGTACCCAAAAATATTAAAAAAACTATAAGATGATTCCACAAATTTTATTTCCATCGCATAGTTTTAAGGTTTTATCATACGATTCCCAAAGTATGAGCTCAAGGTTTTAATGTATGAATGATGACTTATACAATATACATACTTATGTACACTCATTCTATGGTGAAATTTTTATACGGGATATGAAGTGCATTTATTCAAAATTTAATTCTTGGCACTTTTGGTTTATTATGAAAAATGTTACGAGATATTTCAGTACTTTCATATTTTTCAATGGTTAAGAACATGTGTTTCTTTCTTAGATCATTTATTTATTCTGACAATACTTATCATACTGATCACCTCACTGCTTGTAAATAAACCACATTCTTGTGACATGAGAGTTATGGATCCAACGTTACATCCTTTATTGTAACTGGCAATTCATTACAGAACAACTGATCAAACATAAGGATAACATGCCTGAGTTGGAAAACTATGTTTGAATTGTACATAATTTATTTTATCTCCATTACTACCTATCCAATTTTACAGGTTCCCTTCACTGAAGTAATTTTTCTTTACATTCACAACTAGAGTTTTCAATGTGTACTAATATACCTTATTAAAACTATGCCTCCTTGATGCATTAACATGCTTCTTGTGTACATTTTTGTGACTTCCATCCCCTCAAAGAGGGAAAATACACGTCTATTGAATGAAAAAAAGTGTTTATTTTAACTATTGTCCCAAAGTTTGAGTCATGCCAATGGAGAATAGGCAAGTTGCATGGCTAGCATGCCAGCTTTCCTCACAAGAGAATTGTTGCATGATGGTTTGCAACCCCTCTCTATTCTTAGAATGGACAGAAAATAGGGGAAATAATGTTCTTAAGTAGAATTAGTGCTTAAATTTAGTTCTTTGTTGAGGTGGTTGATCCGTCGGACCTCAACTTGTGTGCATTAAAAGTTTGTTGTAAAAGAATGCGTTCAACAGGTTAATTAATGGAACAATATTAACAGAATTTAAATGCTCAAAATGGTAAACAACGTTGATAAACAGATATAAAGGAGAAAACACAGAATCAGAGAGTCACAAACAGAAGTTGATAATGGAGTTCACCCCCTCCACTGGGCTACGTCTCCGGGTCCCTCTCCAATGGGTACCGATCCAATTAATCTCTTTGAAATGGTACAAAAATGGTTCTAGAAACAACTTCAGCAACTGTAAACAGAATGCTGTACAAAGTCTTGAAGACCTCTCTTCTGGAAATTACAATTAGCATTCAAAGACAAAGAAAACTAAACTGTAATAGAGAATGTCGACTTCTACAGTAACAACATCTGAACACTTCGCAGCAAAAGCTCTCTAAGCTTCTCATAACAGAGAAATGATGCTCTGCGCTCTCAAACAATCCGCGTCTCTCTACTCGGTCTATCCGTCCGTCTCGGTGGCCAGCCTCCTCTATTTAAGAGTTCAGAGGAAGGATAAGTAACATATTTTTCTTTATTGTCGTTACAACCATATGCTAGACTGAATCATGCCATTCCGCCAAGTCACGGCCCAAGCGTTATGTTACCACGATGTTCCATATCCCCGAAACGTTGCAACCAACTCCACGCACATGTGCCAACTCACAACACGTTGCAATGACTTGCAACTGGGCTATGCCACGTAATGTAACTGTTTGATGCCATTTCAAAAGTTACAAATGTCGCAGCATATGAGGTCTTCGCCATATACCCGATCTGCCGTCGTAGCATATGGGTAACCTCCACGAACCATTCGATGTTCGACTTCGACGGTTCACAAGCTGCACGGCCCATACATAACTGCGCGCCCATGCAGTAAGTTGCGCACCATCTGCGCGGCGTGCGATAACTGTGCATCTCATACATAGACTGTGCGACTCATGCGCAAACTGCGCTGCGCGGTCCCTGCGCAAAGTGCGCACTATGCGATAACTGCGCACCATGCTATAACTGCGTGGGCTGTGCATATAATATTTAGCATAGGAGTTAGAACCATAGATTAATAAACCTTGTACCATATTGGATCAGTGTAATTTGAAGATGAATAATCCACCGGATCAGTGGTGGATACCACCTAAACACTTCCTCTCACTTTATACTTTATTGATACACAAAATGTGAGTTGGATGTATAATATCAATATACAATTTGTCATATCATGTCTCCCCTCCTATATGTCCTAAGGAAATCAATTCTGCTTGTATTTTTTATATGCATCATATTACAACCTTGGTTTTATTTTAGGAAAGTGAAAAATAAAGCTATACATACTCTTGCATCTAGACTTGATATTTTATATATGCCACTATTCTTTATGGAATATGATCCCTCTTCTTCTATGCCTTTTGTGATTACACAAACAAATCAAATGCTAGTTATTCTTTCAATATTGTTATATATGCATATGAACCCTTCACACTCACATAATCATCAATATTGGTTTTAAATCACTCGTTATGCTCCCAATATTTTTACCATAGGATCTTTAGTCTCCTAGAGTGATAAGTGTAGGTTCTGGATGCTAATTATGCTCCCAATATTGTTACCATGGGATCTAAACTTTAACTTTTTAGAATGATTACCATTGAATATGAACTTCAACTTACCAGAAGCATTCCCATATGTTGTAATCCATGTTGAAAATTTGAGTAGCGAAATTTCACGGCCTCTGGTTATTCATGTTTCCATGTATTCTTTCATGAGAGATATTTTACATGGAATATTTTTTCAAAATCATGTATTCATATTTTATTTATTTATAAAAGGAATCTTGGAGGGGATATGCTAGTAAATGGTTTGATACTAGCAATATTGGTGGGATGATTAGTGGCCCGAAGCATAACTATGGAATGCTTTTAAAATTCCTCTCCTTTGAAGTCTTCATATGAACAATAACAATAACATTATCAGTGGGATGATTAGTGGGCCAAAGAAAAGTTGAAGAACACATTTACAATTCCATTGCTCGATATGTTTAACTCTTCTTCTGAAGACGGAAAATAGGTTCTCATCGTTAGTTTAAATGATTTTGCACAAATGATTGACATGTCTTGAAAGTTTTGTATGGACTTAATACAATACCATCAAGTTCATACTTGTATTTTGGTTCTTGAGTCTTGTTTTTTCTCTTTAGTGTTTCATACTTATTTTTCTTATGTGATTATTTTTTTATTTGGTGGTCCAGGGATTACAAACTTGAAGGAGCTACAAATTTCTCCTAGTAAAGTCATTGATTCATGCATTGCTTTTTTGAAAGGTGAAGTCATGTATGCACAGTCTCACTTTTTGACCTTCTTTAAATTCCATTTAAAGATGGTATTAGTTTTATACTTTCTTAAATACAATGGGTTTACCTCATGTGCTTTCTCATTTGTGTATTCATGGAAACTATATGAATATTCTAGTCAATGTTTTTTTGTTCATTTCTTGAACTTGCGTGAATTTTTTAAATGAAATAGTTGAATTATTACATGTTAAATTTTGAATGCTCTATTTTTTATGGGGAAATAATGTCCCCCACCCTCCTTCATTTGAGTCAAGACTGAGGATGTTGGTAATTTGTGAGTGCCATTTTATAGATTTCCTCAGCAACCAAGTGTAACTTGAAGAAATCCATACATATTCATATGTTTTACAATTGAGGTTTTGTTGTACTTGCACCTTCTTTTATATATTCTTTTCACTAGATATGTAGCATTTAGTTGGAATTAGTTCTTTATATTTTTTCTTTCACTATTGATTTAGGAGTTGCTTTTGGATTCCTACATTGCATTTATATTAGATGTACCTTTTGTCCCATTTAATTTCTTTTGTGGTCATTTGTTGGACATTAATAAAATGATATTATCTTATATTATCTACAATCATTCATTAAGGCCTCATCACTTAGAAGACCAATGTGACATAAGAAATCAAAAGAGCAGAAGCAGTTGGCCAAGTTATTGCATTGTTATTCCAAGTTGTTTCAGGAACCCCACGAGTTGCCTCTAATCCATGCAATTAAGCAGACCATTAGGTTGCAACATGGAATTGTTTTGATGAATGCAGAATTTCTCAATACTTACTTGTTGGAGAATAAGATCTATAGGTAGATTCAGGGGTTGATGTATAACAACCACATTTGACCGAACTTGTCAGGTTGTAGATTTAACATAGTTTTAGATCCAAATAAAGGTAGAACATGGAGAATGTGTGTGGATTATAAACTATTTAACAACTTTCCATTGTCATGTGTTGACAACCTGCTAGATCAAATTTGGGGTGCAAAGTTATTCAATGATATCACCTTAAATTTTGGTTATCACATGATACATATCAAGCCAAAGGATACGTGGAAGACAACCTTCAAGATGCAACAATGATTTTCTCAAATGGTTTGTGTTTTTGTCTCGTGTTACTATTGTTGTCTAATGTTACTAATTCCAGTATTAGAACTATTGAATTTTCAACATTCATGTTATATATAGATATATGGAATTTCCTTGTATTTGTAACTATCATCTAATTGCCTTTCCTAACAATGATGCTATTACTACTGAAGCATAAATTTCTAGGCATTGCATTGTTCCTCCAATAGAGCATAATCATTAGTGATATGGGCATGGAATAACTATTCATCATCTAGAAGAGAAATGCATAGAACCTACCCTTGCACTAGAGCATCTTCAAGGAGTCATCCTAATACATTTGTTGCAATAACATATAAAAAAATGGCTAGGGGGCATCCATGCTTAAGCGATCATTATGGCACAACAATGTTGAAAGGTTGGAAAGATAAAACAAAGAATCATTTTTGAATAGAAACTATCATTCCAAAGGAACCCATTATGGAACGACACTTATTAGATAAATATTAGTGCACTGCACTATAGACAAATCAAATTCCAATTGTTTATTTTTTTTGCAGTTGATGTGTCACATACCAAACTCTGTTGTTTTTTTTTACCATAAACCCAAATTTCATGATTTTGAATTTCCTTTTGTTGCAAATTATCAGACAATGTAAATGTGTTTATTTTGACAAATCCTTCTCAACAAGTGAATGTTTTTGGTTCATTCCATGTGGATAGACAATGGATTGTCTAATGATGAAGAATAGGAATTTGGGAACAATTTTTTTAGTGTGGAATTTGATTATTTTATTAAAGGATGTTGTATCAATGGAAGAGCACCTATGTTACAAGAAAGTTGTTGTTGTTTTGATACCTTCGTGCCCTATCTTCAAAAATAATGACTAATTAAATTACTAGTTAACAACAATAAAATGAATAAATAAATGACCAGTTAAGAGCAATTAATGACTAAATAAATGACCAGTTAACTGCACTTTATTTTTAAATCAAGAAATGGAACCATCTATTACTTCATAATAACACAATATTATACAAAACTAAGTCTACCCAAAATGCTAGACTAGATAATAGTGGTGGCTTGAAAATATTCCTTGCCCATTATGGATAACCAGGGGCATACCCTACTTTACAAAAGCTGAAGTCCTAATCTATGAAGAGTCTCTATATTCCATCTCTTAATACATTTGGACATTCTAGAAGAAGGAAATAAAAACAAAACTCAAAAACCAAAGGAACTAGACAAGACAAATAAAATAAGAAGGATTACTCCATGTTCATGGAATTACGAGTGTCCTCCTCGCCTGATTTTTCTATTATTTCCTCCTTCATGTCACTTCCCTGGTCACTATTGGAGCCCAATGGATGATGGAAGGCAGTTCTGTAAGGCTGAGGATCTCTGTCATATTCATTAATCCCTTCTCTGCATATTCTTTGAGAATTCCCACATTGAGATTCACCATGTCCCTAAAGCTTTCACGTTCTCCCATAACTCTAGAAAAAATGAACTTCAGTTTCCAGTATGGGTCCATTGCAATATCTGTCTTGAGATTAGTCTTAAATTCTTTGTTGATATCCTATTCCATCACAGAGATGGCATTCACAATATAACCAGGAGTTTCCACCATGAAAATTTGGTGCTAGTATATTTTAGGATCACTGATATTTGCCTCCTCCCTAGAATCCATACCACTCATTTGAAGAGTACTCTCAAAATCACACCCACTATGAATTCATCGATGCTTAGACAAGAACAAGGAAGAGTCCAAACCGATCAGAGAGTCAACACAATGACTAATAGAGAGCCTCTGAATTTGTAAGCCATACTCCTCCTTGTCCATGATAGCAATGACGTGCATGAGAAATATGTCCATGCTTGTAATGGGCCTGTGATTAATGATCACATGCATCCAATCCTCGTTAATGACATTCAAATATGGAATTGAAACAAAGTGGCACCAAAAACATATGGGCGTGACAGTCATCGTAAGCATGATAAGACATGCCATCTTCAAACTTCTGGAAGATATAAATGAAACATGCCTGACTTGAAATGATAGGTACCTTTGATGACGAGCTCAATACACATAATTAATAAGGATTTATGCATGGAGGGAACTTCCTCTTGTGGTGGCACATTCTGTGATTTCATTCTCTTCTCGGTTGAACTCCACCTGGACACCCGCATCCGGACACCAGTTAACTGTAGTTAATGACTAAATAAATGACTAGTAACAATAATTAATGAAAAAATAAATGACCACTTAACAACAATCAATGACTAAATTAATGACCAAATATAAGACCAAACTGACCAATAAGAGCAACTACTAAACGAGTAAATTTTTTTAGTGATGTATTTAGTTGTGTTATAAATGATGACAATTAAATACTAATAGTCACGAGACTAAAGTTAGTCATTAATATGCAAATTTTAGTAGTTTTTGAATTCATATATCACACTTTTTCTACGAGTTCCAATTTACCTATCTTCTCCTATCCTTTGAGGAATTATTACCATAACTTCTCACATTCCATAATGATGTTGTCAAATAGTGAGACTGAGATATTTTCCACTTTCTTACTAAATTCCCCTTTGAATTTTCCTTATTTCATCCATTGTCATAATATGGTCATGATTGATCCCTCGTGGGACATCCTAGAGGACCTGCAAATCCATCCTTTGATATCACAACGCATTGACTTCACCTCATCCCAAATCATTGTAGTAGGAGGAGAATTTTCTTGGAGGAAGCTTGAAATTGAAACTTTAGGTGCATGTTGCGTCTCATAAGATGATGCCATATGGCAATGAGAGACGAGACAAGGAGGGGCCACCCCACCCCCCGAATCTGCCATGGTCTTCTTTCCTATGTTGAAAAATGGGGCCATAGTTCCATTGCTAATTCGGTCCTCCTTACTACCTTTTCGATACATGTTGTTGATGATAATATTTTCATGGGATGGATACATTTGAAGTCCTTCCATTATGAAAATAAATATCTCCTTCTATCATTACGTTGGAAAAAATGGCCAAAGCATCTACCTCCTTTTTGTGGGACCTTAGGACATGAAAGAAGTCCACCTTCTGCATAAGCATCTCAGGTTCATCCAAATTTGATTTTGAATTCTAGCAAAAGAATAACATTTGAAAGAGGATCTATTAGTCACTACTTTCATGATTAATATTGAGTATCCAATTATGGCATCCTCTTTGATTTCAAGATTTCCAAGTATTTTGGTCCCTTGCCACAAATCAAGAAATTATGCATTATTATTAGTTCCTTTTCCAAGGCTCCAAGAGAAGGATTCTATTATGTTTCCTCCAAAGTAAAAATCACCTCCCTCCCCCCGCACCTGTCACCCTAGGGTTTCCTTTTCTTGCTCCATCAAAGAAAATGAGAGTCATGTTTTGTTGTAATTTCCAAGACTTTAACTCTTCCTCATTCATGCAAAGGTCCCACTTCTAGGGAGGAGTAGTCAGTTAGAATGTCAGGGTTTTCTCTTTTAATTTGAAGGAATTTATCTAAGAGTGCTCTTCTTGAAGAAGATATGGCTTATAATGGGGAGGATTGTGTAGCTCATTGAAGAATTCCAATAGCAAGAATTTGGATCTCTTAGCCGCACGAGGAGGAGAAGACTCGACACCCTCAAATATCAATCGATTGCGGGAAATACAAATTTCCCAACAAATGAATTTCAGAAGAGTCAACCAGATCCATTTCAACAATGGATTTTCTTAGAGAGGGTGAGAATAAGCACGATCCTAATGAGAAAATAAATCAATAGCCAATATAGGCATAAAGAAGGATAGAAGGAGAGGGACAAGGGAAACCTCCCATACCATTTTGGAGAAGTGACATGAAACAAGCATATGGTTAGGAGTCTCTTCTCATTCTTTGCATAACACACATCGTGTAGGACCAATTATTCCTCCACTTTTAATATTACCCCCCCCATTAGGATCTTCCCATGAGAAACCACCCAACTAGAAAAGTTGATTTTAGGAGGTGCATTGTTTCTCCACACATTTTTCCAAGGAGGCAATTTCGAAGCAGAGTAGTGGTGAAGCTAATTCTTTTCATACCCTTTCTTATCTGAATAGAAACCTTCATGATCCCCTCATCCTCTATGGTGTCTTTTGTTTTTTCCTAAGGGATAATTTCCTCTTAGCTTTTCCAGTAAGATAAAAAAAGATAGCCTCAACTAGTTCGTAGGAGAAGGAAGGGACCCATCTATAAGTTGGAAACCGGGTGCCATTAAAAGATATCTTCCAACCTAATAAGACCTCTACTTAACATCCAGTATTTAAGATCTAGGAGAGACTGAAAGGATACCAGAGGAGGATGCTAAAGAATTGGTTCATTTAACATATGAATACATTTTCCATTACCCAGGATCCAATGCAGGTTATTTTGGAAGAACATTCAAGATTTGAGAAAAGTTTACAAATTGAAGACCCTTGCTATGCATTAGGATGAGAATCCAGGTATCTAAGATGAGTTCCCCAACAATAATTTTTATGTAAGGCCTGAGAGGACCAGTTTTTCTTTGGAGAGATAATTTTCAACAACAAATTCACCCCCAAATCCATATTATTTAATTGAATGTCTCGTATAGGAAATCCCCCATGATTTACCGGTCCTTTGACTGCATCCCAATTTATTAAAGAGAATTTGTGATTGTTTTTATTTCCTCCTCTCCATAGGAAGGATCTTATCATCTAGTTGATTTTCTTATGCACCGAGACAAGGGCTAAGAGGATAGAACATAAATAAAAGGGCACAAAGGAAATAAATGATTTGATGAGAGTCACTCGTCCATCCGAATTAAGCCAATTTGTCCCCCAATTCTAAATTATTTTAAATAATTTTTCAACTACTTCTTGCCAATTTATTTTCTAATGCTTGTTTTTGGAAATTGGAATCTCGGGTATTTGAATGTGTCCTAGGTATATTCCATTTGAAAGACAATTTTTTTTTGGATTTTGGAAAGGAAAAGGCATGAGATATTCCAACCATAAATTCTACTTTTCCTATTGTTTATCTTACTTCCTGAATCTAGACAGAAATTATGGACAATGCGATTGAATTTGTAGGCCACCAGAAGGGAATCCCCTCCTATAAGCAGGGTATCATATGTAAATAGTGAGTGATTGATCTCCTTGTCATTCCTTACTATTTTAACCCCTTTGATTTTCCCATAACATCTAGCTTGATCCAAGGATCTACTTAGGGAGTCCACCATAAAGATGTAGACGAGAGGAGAAAGAGGACACCCTTGCTGAAGACCACGAGACGCCTTAAATAACTTTGACACTATTCCATTCACTAAGGGAGAAATCCAGGGACTCCCAATTTAGGATTTTACCTTGGATATATATTTGTCATTGAATCCAAATTTCTAAAGAACTGTGAAGAGAAAATGATGGTTGACTCTATCAAAGGCATTATCCATGTCCAACTTGACGATTATACCTCTCTCATTCTTTTGTTTGATAGAGTGAATAAACTCTTGCCCTAGGATTATATTTTCCAAGATATTTCGGTTTTGGAACCCCCCCCCCCCCCCACCCTATTTTTCTTAGAAAATAAAGGGAAGCAAGCATTTAAACATAAGGGAAATAATTTTTACAAAAAAATGTAAGATACATTGCAAAGGGAGATGGGTTAGCACCTATTGAATGATGAAGGATTTGAGTCTTTGGGGATCAGGGATAAGAAGGATTTAATGACCCCTCCCAAGCTAGGATTTCTTTGTGCATAATCCAATGAGTATTAGGAGGTTTTCTTTAATGATACTCCATCAGATCCTATAAAAGTGAGCATATAAATTATATGTACCTAGAGCTTTAACTGGATTCATTCCCCATATTGTCACACATATTTCGTCCTTAGAAATCAGGTTGGTAAGAGCATCATTATCTTATTGGGATATCAAATTAGGGATATCCTTAATGGATTCTATCTAGACCTCCTTATCATCTTCATTCTCCACAGAGTATAGGTCTCGAAAGTGTCTGAATGATTCCTCTTTTTGTCTTCAAAATTTACTATTTTCTTCCCCTATGCGCTTTCTATTTCACTAACCGTTTTCTGATGAACCATAATTCTCGGTAGCTGGTGGAAGACTTTCGTATTTATATCCCCTGATTTCAACCAGAGATTCCTGGAACTAAGCCTACAATATTATTCTTTTCTTCTGTGAGTAGAGTAGAGCTCATTTTGGAGTTCTTCTTCCCTTTTAAGATCGTAGAGGTCTACTTCTCTATTTTTCATGTCCTCTAGGTGTCTCTCCATCATATCCTGAGAACTTTTCCTTGCATGAAGAGGGGACGAGACTGAGGATTTAGACGATTGTTTCAATTAATATTTAACTCTCCTCATTTTTTCTTCTAAATGAAGAAAGGAGACTTTTGATATCCAAATCCCAAAAGTTCTTGACCACTTTAAGAAAATTTGGCTGCTCTTTCCAAGCAGGGGAGAAGCAAAAATGAATCGACCCAAGAGTTTGTTCTGGTGTAATGATAAAAGAAATGGGATTATGATTCGAGACACTAGTTTCCAAAACATATGAAGAGATATTAAGATTTGACATGAGGAAATAACTTCTAACCAGAAAATGGTATAGACAGGAAGGCACATTCCTAGGGACCGTCCTTCTGTTTTTCCATGTAAACTTTTTGTTTTTAGGAGTTATATCAACTAAGTCCCATTTTTTAATTAGTTTCTTTGCATACTCACATAAAGGATCCCTAACAATGGACCCACCCTTTTTCTCCTTACTAGAAAGAGAGAGATCTAGATCCCCACCCAGTATGATATTAGGGAATAAGGAAAAATCCTCTCAATCCAATAGAGAATTCTAATTTTTATTTTTATTTTCTAGATAATTGGTAGGGGTGTAAACGTTTAGAATATTTACCTGATTAGCATACTAAAGGTGGATGAGGAAGACGATAATCCAGTGTGGGAACTTCACCACACAAATCAGATCAAATTTGGAGTGATATTCCTAAAGAGTCATTAAACCCCTTGATGCACCTCTAGAACTTATATCCTTTCCATAGTTGTGCTTCCACAATATTTTCATTTTCCAGAGAAGGATTTTCTCCTCCATATTAACCTCCTCGATTAGGAGGACTTGTGGTCTTTTAGACCTTATTATATATGTCATTGCAGATTATTTTTGTTTTGAGCGTATACTTCTACCGCATACTTCTACTATTCCAGGAGATCACTTTAATTATTTACCTTTGGAGTGAAGGGATCCCCATTTAGCTTTCGATATTCCTCTAGCATTTCCTCCTTTGGATGTTTTTGCTATTATTTTTTCTATTTTTGTCCGAGTTCCTTGCATTTTTCCCTTTTAGCCTTCTCCTCCCTTTCTTCATTTACATCTTCTGCAACCCCTCCAACTTTGTGTCTCTAGTTCTGATTTCGAGGATTCCAAGTTATGACCATTAGAGGGGGGTCTTCCACCCCCTCCCAATCAGTGGGTTTGAACCAAATTCTAGATTTTACTCATGCGAAGGGGTGACGAGCCCTCTCTTCTTCGTTTCCCTCCTCCTTCTTGAAACTGAGATTGATCATTAGAGGAAATTTGGGGTCTAAAATGAGCTTTATAAGAAAACGCGCCAACAATAAGTTCTTGTGAGTTGGAATTCAAGAACCAATCGAATTCCAATAAAATGAGTCAACCATAATGGTTGAATTGACATATTTGTCATAAAAAAATACTTTTTTTGTTCATTTTTTCGACATATCTCCCTATGTTTTTACTCAAATTTCGATCGGGAGAGCTCGTTGGATGCGGAATTTGATTCTGTATCCAAAAATTACCCACACTGCATACTTTTAATGGACCTCTCTACCCCAAAAAATTAAATACCTGGGAAAAAAAACGTGACGATGACATCATCATCATGTTTTTCAGGTATTTCTTGTTTTTGGGGTAGTTGGGTCCATCAAAAGTATGCAGTGTGGGTAGTCGTTGGATGCAGAATCAAATTCCGCATCCAACAAGCTCTCCGGATCGAAATTTGAGTAAAAACACAGGGAGATATGTCAAAAATACGAACACAAAAAGTTGTTTTTTTATTTTTTCCTCCAAAATTAATAAATATTATTTTATTATTTTCCTTAGGAGGCCCATTTTAGACCTCAAAATTCCTCTAATGTCTCTTCCCTATCATGATCTAGATTCACCTTATTGCTCTTCAAACTTTTGCTTTGAGAGTGTTGAACTGTTTCCATGAGTTCATTGACAATCTATGGAAACACGCTTCCTCTTCCTATAAACTAGCCAACATTTCATACATATTTTGGCCTAAACTTTTTGTATTTTTTTGCAGAATTTTTAGGTGATAACTATAGGCCTAGGGCCCTATTATTCTATCCTTGACGAGGCCCATTTCCACTTTGCACTACAGTCCATTTCTCCGAGGATCCTCCACCACAGTGGTTGGAGGGGTTTTCTTATAATCTTTTTCAAAATTTCCATATTCATGGAAGATTCGACAATTGAATGGGAGTTGTTCACAGTCCAACTCATAGATGTAATCCCAAGAGTCAATTTTAAGCTTGGTAGCTTCAAGAAGTCCAAATTCAAGATCCACTTCAACACATATTCGAGCACACAAAAATTGATCTTTTGGTTCAACCCAATCTATGTATTTTACCAAAATATTTTCAATTTCCTTCAACACCTCAGAGTTAATGAATAGGAAGGTGGGAAAGCTTGACCCATATCATAATATAATAAGGAATATATTGATTTGGGTCAAAATATATAGTCCATTTGTTCAGATAAATCCCCCTTAGCCCCATAAAATAAGGCCCAATTCTGAATATCAGGTCCCTGTCTGGGCCCTTTTTTGCAAAATGAAAGATGAAAAACCATTTTCCCACAAAGAAAATTCCTAGATCCCCTTTGATCAAGGGTCTCCTATTTTTCTGAACCCAATCCTCAACTAACTTGGGTGAAGGAAAAATCCCATAAAACTGACCTATTAGTCCTTTTTCACCAAAGAGAAGGCAAACTCATGAGATCGTGCCTCAGGTAGGGAGACTTCTAGAATCATGTCTATCTTCCTCATGAATTTGGAATGTAACGCCAAAACTACCTTCTTCCCTTGCAGCTCCACAAATTTTTTGAAAGCTTCGATCTCCTACAACACTAGGGGGGACCACCCCCAGTAGCCTCCATTGCGCCCTCCAAACCCCCAAACGAATCCACAACTTTGAGTTTTGGAACAAGAAGCATGTGATATTTTTTGAACTGTGCATAGATTATGTATTGTTACAAAATGAGGGCCCGACTATATATCCCATAAAAGGTTCCTAGGTACACTTTAATGAAATGTTATGTCTTTTAATAAAATCCTTTTATTATTGTTTTAATTTTCTTGTATTTCTTCATTTGATCATTTATATTATAATTTTTTTATTTTATCATTTATATTTATTTCTTTTTATTTTCTCTATGTTATTGTTGTTTTTATTATTATTTATTGTTAATGTATATAACATTGTCTTCCCTTTTTGAAATTCTTTGTCTTCGAAGTAATTCTAGATGATTTTGCCTTCCATAGTGCCGAGTCTTATTGATTATGGATTCTGGTTGAATACTTGTGGAGTTCTTAATGTGCGAGTTCTTTGAAAGGATGACATAAGGTGATTGAGCCATATTATTTGTAGATACTCCATTTCCATTTGAATTCCATAAATTGTTCTTGAAGGTTCATTGCGTAGGTTCCCAATTGCATCAACCATTCTACTCCTAATATCATTTCTATTCCACTGAATGGTAAATCATAACATTTACTTTGTAGTTCCAAATATAATACTTATTCATAGATTTTATGGCATCTTACTATTCTCTTGACTTGTTAACCATCAACGACTATAACAATGGAGTTTTTCACACGGTATACAAAAATGTATGATACCATGAAGCATAAAATCTCAAGTACAAATGACTTTCCAATGTCGGAT